>AZYM01000290.1:0-32246 GCA_000611715.1 Scolecobasidium constrictum UM 578 | reverse complement strand
ATAGTATAGTATTAATTAGTACTAGATAGTACTACTTAGTACTACTTAGTAGTAAATAGTATTAGTTAATACTAGTTAGTATTAAAAGTATTAAGATAGTAAGATAAATTTAATATTTATAGCTATAATTTAATAGTCTATTATCTAACTTTAGTTTATTATATCTTCTAATACTATTTAAAGTATTTTAAATCTAATATAGTAATCTAATATTAGATAGTACTAGTTAGTACTAGTAAGTATTAAAAAATAATAATTAATCTAGATAATACTAGTCTAAACTACTATATTATTAGATATTACTAGTTATTACTAGTAAATATTAGAAATTACTAGAAATTACTAGCGATTATTAGAAATTACTAGTTATTAAAGAATAGTACGTATATAAGAACCACTAGGCTAGAAAGCGAGATTATAATATATAAATATACTTAGTAGATCTAGGAAAGACCTATTAATACATTTACCTATCTAGATAGCCGATACTACCGTCTCTAGCCTAGGTGGTCTCCCTCGCTGGCTCGGTGCCCTTTCATAGGCGCGTAATGGAGGGGCGCACGGCATTGCTGGGGGTTTTCCGCTCTCTTGATCTGCTTGACAAGATGTTCAAGCCCACGAACTCGGAATCTTTGCAAGCTCAAAAAGCGTGATCGCATCCCAAACGCAACCTGTGACTCGATGTGTCTTTGTTGTGTTCATTGAGAAGCATGTTAGAACTTGAGGGATTGCCAGCTTGGCAGTCCGTGACATGCCGCGGGCTATGACAATCTTGCAACGGCGACAGGCAGTAACACAGGCAGCATCTTATGCAAATCCATACATGAGTTACATTCCATACTGGACAATGAACGGGAGAGACTCGTCTGAGTCTTCGAGCCTGTGCCTTCACCTCTCTCGGCTCCGAAGTCCGTTACTTCACTTGCGCTAACGACTCGTCGATCCGAGCTGTCTCAATCACGCTAACGACTCGTTGGCTGCTCACCCCGCGTACCCCAAACTAACCTGACTCCAATCAAGCGATCAACACTGGGGAATTGTTTTCCGGGGACGCCATAAAGATGGAGCGCGCGCGCCGATCAGTCATGGCACAGGAACGACTTTCTCCACGATGGACAAGCACGAAGCACAGCACGATGAGGCGCGGCCAGCGAGCGAAAGCCAGGACAATGGCATGATCGGCTTCGAGGCAGATGAATCCAGCCTGCCCAAAGGTTACTACTACTCTCCATTCTTCCTCGGCAGCTTTTGTGCGATCGGATTCTCGCTGTGGGCCGGCACAGCGGCATTGTAAGTTGTTGCGCTTTCATGATCATGCACTCACATTACACTCATTGATCATGCCATCTCAATGCACCTCCTGTATCATGGCCTGAGATCCATATATTTGCAAATGCCGATGTTTCCGCGCGTGGGCATGATGGTGTGACTGAGCATTCGGGAGGATCACACATGTCAACGACATTCAAGCACATTGCAACCAGCGCACTGCAGACAGCTAACATCCCACAGCGGCTATGCAGCGCCCATTCTCGCCCAAATCAATGCTGACGTCGGTCCCGATCCACGCATCACTTGGGTCTCGCTAGTGTACACCGTCTGCTCTGCTGTGTGGTTCCCCATCATCGGCCGCCTGGGTGACATCTTTGGCCGCCGCTATCTCATGATCTTGGGCGCCATCTTCGGACTCATCGGATCGATCATCTGCGCGACTGCCAGCGATGTGCTCGTCCTTATCGGAGGCAATGTCTTCCTCGGCTCAGCCTCTGCCTTCCAGCTTTCGTTCTCATATGTGCTGCAAGAGCTGCTGCCCATGAAGTACCGCTATCTTGGCTCCGGCTTCATCTATCCTTGGTCGATCGCAGGCAGTGGATTCGGCCCTGTCATCGCGTATGCATTCGTCGAACGTTACTCTGTTGGCTGGCGAGGCGTGTACTGGTTCCTGCTTGCAATCAATGCAGTCGCACTTGCCCTCTGGGTCTGCTTCTATTTCCCACCAACCTTCGAGGACAAGCAAAGAGAAGGCATCAACAGCAAAGCCTACTGGATCAAGAACTTTGGTGAGTCTCACCATGCCAGAAGACTGCGAATGCCACGTGCATTTTCTGCCGACAATCACTCCGTGTCTTCGACCGCGTGCTGGTCATGTAATTTCCTCTTGCTGCTCCGACTGACATCTCACAGACTACATCGGAACATTCCTCTTCTCATCCGGCATCGTCGTGTTCCTGCTCGGCCTCTCTTGGGGCGGCTCAATCTATCCGTGGCGATCCGCTGGCGTCATTTGTGCGATCCTCCTCGGTGCGCTGACCCTCGTTGTGTTCGTCATCTACGAGATCTATGTCCCCAAGCAACCACTCATCGCAATGCGCCTCTTCTTGAACGGCCAGTGGTCAGCTGCAGTTGTTTTGCTCGGATTGGGTGCTGGTATCTACTATGCGTGAGCGAAATTCTTCCACCCACATCATGCTCATTCCACTAACCCACCCCAGATTCGCCGTCGTATGGCCACAGCAATGCGCAGTGTTGTACGCCGACCCCAACGACACCATGTATGTCGGATACATCTCCTCCCTTGTCGGTCTCGGGTTCATCACTGGCCAAATCCTTGCCGGACTTCTTGCACGACAAATCGGCAAAACACGCTACCAAGTCATGGTCGCATACCTTGTCGGTGGCATCTTCCTCGCATCTGCAGCGACCATCACGCCATCGAACAAGAACACGCAGATTGCGCTCATCTACATTGGATGTGTATTCATCGGCTGGAATGAAAGCATCTGCCTCAGCAATGCTGCGATTCTCGTCCACGATCAGCGTGAAGTCGGAGTGGCAGGCGGTCTTGCAGGCTCTGTCCGCTCTATCATCTCGTCAATCTCCCAAGCAGTCTATGTCGCCATCCTGACCAACCGATTGTCAACGACCATTCCGCAAGAAGTGCCGCCCGCCTTGCTTGATGCTGGCCTTCCTGCAAGCTCTGTGCCAGACTTTCTCGCTGCCATCACTGCCGGCACGGCAGATGCATTTGCCGCTGTTGCAGGTGCAACTTCTAGCATCATAGCCACAGGTCTCGATGCCTACAGACAAGCCAACGCTGACGCATACAGGACAGTCTACCTCGCCACCATTGCATTCTCTGGAGTCGCTGTCATCTTGACCTGGTTCGCGCCGAACACTGACCATCTCATGACTGGCAAGGTCGCAGCAACTCTTTACCGTAGTGGCGCGAATATAACTCATGCGGATGAGAAGAAGGAGGAGATGGTTTGAGTGATGCTATGTCGATCGCGCGATCATCAACTCTTGCGTGGTGTGCTTGTGGTCCAATGTCTGCGTGTAACAGGTATTGCAGTCTGCGCGAACGTCAGTGAATTGGCTTAGATGATTCTCGGAAGTGATTCTCCGCAAATGCCAATATTTGTGCATTCTCGGTCTTTGTCTCCGTGACATGCCTACAATCGTGCGTTTCATGCTCATGCTCCCACGTAGGAACAGCTCATGTCCGCGACTCCAACTCAATAACATTGTTCGGAACTCTTCACTGACCCAGCTGTTCCAAGAGCTGCTGAATCTTCTTGTCCGGCTACCTCCAACTCAAGTATCGATCCACCACCATGGCGATGAGCTTCGGTCTGAACGGTAAAGTGCTTGCAGTCACAGGCGGTGCGAGCGGCATTGGCTATGCTACCACCAAACTCTTGCTCTCCGAAGGCGCAAATGTATCGGTGTCGGACATTTCGGAATCGAACTTGACACAAGCTGCGAAGGACTTTGCTGATCTCAATTTACCTGGACGTTTAGTGACCACCGTTGTTGATGTGCGCAAGCCAGAAGAAGTGAACAGTTGGGTTGCAAAGACGTGCGAAACCTTTGGCAAGCTTGACGGCGCAATCAATCTTGCTGGAGTGTTGTCCAAGGCCTTCAATATCGAAACAGTAGCGGAACTAAATGATGATGATTGGCACTTTACATTCGATGTCAATATCCATGGAGGTGGGTGCATCTTCGCGCACATTGATGGACCGAACTGACATCTGCAGTCATGTACTGCATGCGAGCAGAGCTCCAAAATATGAATGACGGCGGCAGTATCGTAAATGCCTCCAGCATCGCCGGTATCATTGGGTTTCCGAAGCACGCGGCATATACGGCCGCCAAACATGGTATGCAATCGCGGTTGCTATGTGGCAAGATCAGGACTGACTTCTTCAGCGGTGAACGGGCTGACCAAATCAGCTGCAAAAGATGTTCGCGATTCTTCTGCATCGACACAGAGATTGGGCTGACTTTTGATCAGGTTGGTGATCGAGGCATCCGCGTCAATGCTATTGCTCCGTGAGTTGCACGATTTCCCACGTTTTCCCACTGCTGACATTGATCAAGCGGGCCCATTGACACGCCCATGAACCGAGCAGGCGTCGAGAAAGGCGGAGGAGCTGCAGCTGCCACGGGCAACTGGCAGATCAAACGTGAAGGGAGACCAGAAGAAGCTGCAGCACTCATTGCCTGGCTTCTCAGCCCGCTGAGCACGTATATCACAGGTACTGTGCAGGCCATCGACGGTGGCTGGACATGTTAGCGCATAATCGACGGAGGGATTTGACAAGAGAAAATCCTCAAGGCAATTCTGAGCTGTGTTGAGCCTGCTCTGATTATGGTAGTCATGTTGAACGCGTCCTGAGATATCTTCTGGTCCTCAGGTTGTTGCACTGGAATGCGTCAAAGTCTGAACAGGATCATCTTGCACCTTATTCGGCTTGCTATCAAGAGAATGGAATTGATGGCCTTATCAATGGAGTCGATGGATATGTCCAAGGTGATCTGGCTCCAAGCTGCAAGGAATCATGAATCTAACGCCTGGTAGCCTGAGGCGTCAACTGTGGGTATCGACACCAGCACGCGTCGACCGTGTCAACGCATCCCTTTCACTTCTCGTAGTCTCCGCTCTTGAACGCTGCTGCGAATGAGATGCATCTCCCAAACAGCATTTGGTGTGCCACAAGCTTCAACATGATCCTCCGCCGCAAAACGGCCAATCAGCTTCATGGCATCCCCGCAACTGCATTCCGGGTCCAGCCAACATACAGTACTTCAGTCCCAAGATCTGCTCGTCGCCAAATTGGTCACTGCAAGCGCATGGCAGCGAACGTAGCGACAAATGACTTATCCTGGGGCGTAAAAGATCAATCCCCGCACGAAAATGTTGAGACGCCTCAGACACACTTTGCAACCTCGTAGACTATACACCATGGTGCCAAAGGACGATGCCAGCGTCCACGCGACTGCTGCCAACGACACTTCAGACCGCAGAACGTCCGATGCAGAAGAGATCGATCAACATCGAGCAAGATGGCTCCACCACGTGCAACGCGACAAGTACTTTGGCGCACTGGTCTTCAACCTGACCGCCTTCATACTCCCAGCTCTTTACTCCACGTTGTCCAAGCTCTGGGTCGCGAATATTGACTCTTCCCTCATAGTGCTCAATGATGCTAACACTTACATGGGCGTTGTCGTTGAAGTCATCAATGAAGGTCTTCCCCGCGCAGCTTGGGTCACCATCGGCGACAAGGCGGCACGCTCGCTGTACTCTCGAATCGGACTCACATACACCTTGATCACATTCCAAGTTCTGCTGGGCACGATACTCAGCATCATTTTCCTGGCCGCAGCTCGGGAGTTTGCTGCAAGCTTTGTACCTACTGAAGTGCGCGCAGCTTCAGTGACCTATGTTCGGATTAGTGCGTTCACTTCACTGGCTTCTGCACTCGAAGTTGCGGTCGCGAACGCGACAAGATCTCTCGACAAGCCCGATGTGCCCCTCATCATCAGCTCAGTCAAGTTTGCAATCAACATCATTCTCGATTTCTTGATCATCTCCACTTTCCGTGTTGGCTCGCACACGCCGACCGCAAATGATCAGGCGCGAATCCAGCTGGCATGCAATATGACTTCCGCATTCGCAGGCTTGTCGTACTTTCTGTGGCTTTCGAGACACGTCTTGAAGCAAGATGGACACCAAGGATCATCACCCAAACCTAGTCTTAGGGCACTGATGGTTCTGGTTCGTCCAGGCCTCATGACATTCGCAGAATCGGCAATCAGAAATGCTCTGTACCTTTGGCTCATCACAACAATTGTGAGCCTTGGTAGCGACTATGCTGCAGCATGGGGAGTGTTCAGCACAATCCGCTGGGGCTTGATCATGGTTCCTGTTCAGGCATTAGAAGCGAGCACGCTGACCTTCGTTGGCCACAACTGGGGAAGATGGAGACAATCAATCGGCGTCGATGAGAGAAGGCCCAAAGCAGACAGGAGACAGCTTCTTGGTAAGTTGGCTTTGCGCCCACAACGCGCACGGACAACGTGTCCACAATGAGCTTGACACCTTGTCACCACACGACGGTTGCACCACGGCTTGATTAGATCTTGACGGTCATGCTAATATAGTCGGACAGGCATCATCAAACCATCACTCGTCTCATGTACCATTGCGCTGGCCATCGAAATACCCATCTGCATTTTGCTGTCGACAGTCGGCGCTAAACCATATGCGAAATGGCTGAGCAATTCTGATTCAGTCGCTGTCATTGCGGAACGAATGTGGAGAACAATTGACTGGTACGTGCATATTTTGAATCGACGCAATCACAAATGGACTAACGCCATCCAGGTGCTACATCTTCTATGCATTGAGCACACAACTTGCCGCTATTCTACTCGCAACAAGACCTCGCTGGTACCTATACCAGTCCCTCATCTCCAACCTGTTGTATGTTCTACCGTGGGCAATTGTATGTCAAGTCGTGGACTTGGGCGCCAGTGATGCATGGACCTACCATAGTCTTGTATTCGGCGGCAGCTTGGTCTTCAGCTTTTTCGATGTACTTGTTGTCCTCGGACTTTGGGCTTGGCTACTTTGTAAAGGCAAGGCGGTGCTCGAAAGATGGATTGATGCTTCATGATTCCAGTTCGCCTCTCACAAAGTGATTGCGCAGGCAGAGGCAACTAGGAAGTTGGTATTATCAAAGCTTGCAGAAGATGTCGCGCGGCTGGTGGGACTGAGATACTACATCACTCGAGGCACATATCAAGTGTAGTATATTGATTGTCGTTATGTCATGATTCCATTGTGCATCCACATCCGATCGATGGTCCATGCGAGACTCAGACTTTCCCAACTTGTTGACATGGCACATCCGAGAATGACGTGCAAGTCGGCTGGCCACAAGTTCGCGCAACTTTCCACAAACAAGCCTTGTCCGGGGTTGACCAGAGTGTTTTCGCTTTTCAGTATGGCGTTTGCATTCCAGGTTATCTACCAACAGACCCACACCAAGACTGATACCAGAAGATGAGTAGCAATGAGCCATCGAATTCATCATGTCTCATTTCGCGTCATGATACAGTACCATAAAAGGCGAATCGTTTGGTTTCCTGTCGCCAGTTCACCCGCGTGTCGCAAACCATTTCCAAGCCTAAAGATCCTACCATTGTGAACGGTAAGACAAGCACCAGCACAACAAAGCACAAACGTGAACATGGAATGACGAAAAGAACCAATTGTTTTGCCGAGCTGAATCTACATGAAGTTCCAACGCAGTCGACATCGTCTGAAAACTCCATCCAAGCACCGTTTATACAACCGTAACACAAAATGAAATCCGCTAACACTGATAGCATGGTCGCTCAACGCTTGCCCTCCAACATGCGACGTAGAAGCTCAACCTCTGCATCCCGCTTGGCCAGAGCAATCTTGAGCTCATCACGCTCGTTGATCACAGTCTGCAACTGACCCTCGAGCTCCTCGATGCGGTCAACCTTCTTCTGTCGATACTTTGCAGCAGCGATGTTGTTGCGACGACGCTTCTCTGCCCGGTCATCTGAAGTGCTGACAGGTGTTGAGCTGCGCTTCCGAGACGAGTTCGAAGTGCTGCGTGGAGCTGCCTTCATGGTCTGAGTCTCGCTGCCCATAGATGGGGAGCTTAAATCAGATCCATGACTCGAGCCAGTGGGGATATTGGTAGACCACAGATCAGGTAAGATATGCGGCGAGTGATGCGGTATCATGAGATCTCCCGATTGTGCCATCGCATGATAGCTTGATGATTCGCCAGTAGATGTAGAAGAAGGTGCATGTTCGAGAAGATGTGCAGGAACGCCGTGAATGTCCGACGCCGTGCCCATGAATGAAGTATTATCGGTGGAAAAAGTAGAGTCTGTAGCGAATTGCTGATCAGGGAGGAAGAAGGATGAGTCGAGGGCGGTAGAGTCGAAGGCCCAATTATCCTGGCTCGTGGAACTTGTAGAGCTGAGAAGGCTGGATGAAGTCTGGGGTTGAGAGGACGGAACCCATTCTAACGGATCAAAGTCGTAGAAGGGGTTTAAAGACACGAAGAGGAGGCCCCAACGATTTGAGGCCTGGCGATTGACTGGTCAATGTGGTCGGGTGACTCGATTGTCGCTTTTGGACAGTGTTGTGTGAAGTCGCTGGCCACCTTTGCAGGAACGAGGGGATAAATACGATCAGGATGAGCCATCGCTGGGCGAAAATGAATCATAGCACGCGATTCCTGAACAGGATAGCACAGCCTGTCGCTTACCATGCAGCTGTGACACAAGCAGCATAGCCCCAGATCCAGACATGGATGGCGACAGGACAGCGGATCACAACCCGCCGCGACAAGATTCTTGGTCTTGATATGCTCAGAGAGCCGAAATATTGGCATTGCAAATACACCAATGTCAGTTCAAGAAAGAACTCCTTAATCGCTCAAGTTGTCATTCTCACGTGGCACGAAGATCAGATCTGGTTCGCCTTACTGCCTGAGGACTTGCATCGGATCTATTCCGCGGCAAGTTGCAGCACGATCCTCGACCATACAGTCGAATCGTAGAACATAATGATTATTCAAGAGGATGACGAACGGAATTGAGAAACTCGTGAAGACCAAGGAACGCAGCTTCATACTTCATGTCACCGTAATGCCGATCGAATGTGAGTAGGCGGGAACGTTGCAGTGGGTGAAAGCTTAGCGTTTGAGCAATATGATCAGATTAATATTACATGTTCTCGTGTCGAAGGAAGGACAATATTATAATGTTGCTGATGTTTCAGCGGTCAAAGCAACGAAATGAGAGCTTCAAACGCATGGATCGATCGACCATCGTTCGTTCATGAATCGTAACAGCGTGAGAGAAAGAAAATTTTGACGTAAGAAACCTGTTCCCTCCAACCTTTCCAGCTTTTGGTGTGGGCCAAGCAGGAGATGATGATGCCCAAGCAGGATCAAATGGCACTTCTGTGCATCGTGAACATATAGAATTGAACTCGATGTGTTCTCGGATCCCAATGAACCTCGCGCACTGTGCTGCAATCGGTATATCAGCGTTTGTTGTTGGAGATGCCATGAGAAAAGTATACTGACCATCCTGTTTTCGGAAGGCGTCTACAAACCATTGCCGACAGCAGTCAAGATACCACCGATTGGCTGTGCCAGACTGCTCAAGCCAAGAGCACCGAGCAAGGACACGATCGATGGAGAAAGGTTGCTCAAGAGCTGACGCTTCTCAACATCATTCATCGCATCGACAACATCGCGCTTGACATTGTCGCCGACCGCGGTGATGATACCACCAACAGGCTGAGCAATGGAGCCGAGACCAAGAGCGCCGAGGAGCTGAACAACAGATGGGGAAAGGTTGCTGAGGAGCTGGCGGCGCTCCAGATCATCAACATCGCGCTTAACGCTGCCGCCGAGCGCACCAAGAATACCGCCAATTGGAGCACCAATGGAACCGAGACCAAGAGCAGTGAGCAGATCAACGATTGGCTGGCTGAGGCCGCTGAGAAGCTGGCGACGTTCGATGTCATTCAGATCATCGACGCTGCGCTTGACGCTGCCGCTGACCGCATTGAGAATGCCGCCAATTGGAGTACCGAGTGCACCCAAACCGAGTGCGGTAAAGATGTCAGTGACTGGTGTGCTCAATGCTCCCAGAAGTTGACGTCGCTCGAGGTCGCTGAGATCCTCAACTGCAGCCACATCGCGCTTCACGCTATCGCCAACAGCAGTGACGATGCCTCCGACCGGCTGCGCAATCGATCCAAGGCCCAGAGCGCCAAGGAGCTGAACCACTGAAGGGCTCAAAGAGGAGAGCAACTGTCGTCTCTCGACCTCATTTAGGGCGTCAACATCGCGCTTGACGTTGTCGCCAACGGCAGTAATGATGCCTCCGACTGGTTGGGCAATGCTTCCAAGGCCGAGAGCACCGAGGAGGCTGACCACGTTTGGAGACAGCGAAGAGAGGAGCTGGCGTTCTGCGAGCTCGGGAGCTGCGATTGGCTCGGGATCGGCGACTGGAGCGCAGAGAGCGGAACTGGTGAGGGCGGTAATGAAGAAGGTCTTTGTGAAGTACATGATGAGATTTGGTTCGCTGCTGCTGGCGCTGGCGCTTGAAGTGAGGGCTGGTGAGTTGGGAGTGAAGGTCGCTGGCTTTGCTTGTCTCTGTATCGAAGTGAACTGTTGCGGTGATGTGCTCTTGGTTGAGGAATGCTGCTGCCTTTATAGACGACAGTCACCACATAGTCGATCGTCAGCAATGGCTCTCGTTCCTGCGCATCATGAGACTCGCGTCATCGCTGTGGAGGTGACGGATTCAGAGCCATCGTCGGCCACCCTAGATGATGCCCGTTCAAGCGGTGATCGACATGATGTTTGACCATCTCATCATTTGCGCCAGAAAAGCTGCATGTTAAGACTTATTAGACAGCCGTTGATGCTGTAGAATTGAGACATGTCCATGATGAAGCCGTGGTACTGGAGATGATTCCAAGGAGAATTAGCATGGACCCACTATTGGTATTGATGCCAGCGAATTTCAGTTCCGAAGGGTCCACAGTATCGCTTTACTGGAAGAACCTGAGATGATGGAGTAGCATAGGAGATTCGAGGGCATGAACAGCGCAATGATCAACGCAAAGTGGCTCGAATCGTGATGCACTCCCATCCAGAACCCGCGACCAAGCTCTTGACAGTGTTCCCCACGCAGCCGAAGTACTGCGACTACGATCTACGGAGATGACTGCGAATGGAATGGAATCACGATAACTTTGGGCAAGGCCTAATTGTCCTGGACGAGCGCTATTGGTTCAGCACCAGACCTACGGACGTGCAAGAATCAATCTGAGACGAGAAGAACGAAGCAGGTGACATGGAGTCGGAACCGAGACACAACGACAGCAGGAGGAATGGAATAGAATCCAGGAGGCATGAGCATATATCTATATCCATCTGGCTGGAAGCGCAAGCTTACCACCAAAAGCAAAGCGCGTTTCAGCGTTCTGACCAATTTCGCCTCGCAGCAAGCGGCGAGCGACAGCCGCGGCGATGGACCTTCGTCGCTTGCATGCTTCCAACGAGACTAGGACTGAGTCGATCTTGAAGCGGCCTCACGGGTAGGCCCGTGGAGTGCATATCTGTGGTTCAGGCTGGGGCACAAGGGTGCAGAAGTCTCGGCATCAGTTCCTGGTCTGTAGCCTTCGCCCATGCCGGCAGAGTACACGATATCGCAGCATGGGGAAGCGCTTGGCACTTATGACGTTGCAGCTGGCCTCACTGTCGTCGCAGTTGCTACCACGAGTTCGATCTAGAAGTCCTGGGGAGAACTCTTGACCACTTCCAGCTCCACGGAGACCAAATCCGGCACCGAGACCAGGATCATGCTTGCGGCTTGATCCAAGAGTGGCATTGACTTCGTTCAAAGGCATTCCTTTGGGCTAAAAGTATCCTTAGACTGGATCGCCCTCGCTTGACGGAGACCACATCCGATGTCTGTAGCACTTCTGTTTCGCCACCCGTAGAGCGTGATCATTGCAGGCTCGCGATAGAGACTCGATATCCAGACGGAGTCAGTGTCGTGGAAATACCTCACGCCCAGCAAACTGCAAGATTGGTCTAGCGGTCAACTCAATATTGTGTTGCCGTGGACGCATGAGAAGTGCAGCTCCGTTGAAGTGCTCGGACCAACTGAGCCTTTTACTCCAAGCTAGGAGATGCCGTGGGAGCTCTTTTGCGGTTGAAGGCTCGCGTGTCGACCATTTTTGTGGACCTCGCTTAGCCATCGAAGCACGCCGATCAGGTTCGCAACCACAATTCTCCATGCGATATCTGAAAGTAGAATTTCCTCCGTGCGCTAGATGGCTTTCGCTCTCCCTGAAAGCTAGCACGTCCGAGATGGACCACAAGGTGCCAGTACGTACTCGAAATAGCAGGTCCTTCTTGCCCTCCAAGGTCCACAATGGGATCTGCCTCCTCCAAAAATGTGCACATGGTGCCAATGATGAAGGTCAACAATCGCAATTCGCATGCTATGCAAACGCAGGGGTATCATACAGCACGCATCATTGTTCAACACCTTCCTTTCCCTCACACAGTGTGATGTCATGCTCACTTGACCTTCTCCATCACCGTCGGCGGCCCTCTTTCCACCTCGATAGCGCCAGCGCGGGTCTTCACGCTGCTGAGCAAGCTTCGGTCAAAGTCATCGCGCGCTCGGAGACAGGCCTCAACCCAGCCCATACCCACATCCCAGTACTGTCTCTTCACGCTCTCGTACACGTCAGGAATGCTCGCCTTCTCGACCTCAAGCAAGTCCACCAAGCTTTCCACAGCTCTCCACTTCTGCCGAACGGCGTCTGCATAGGCCATGTTGTTGTAGAAGTTGAAGACTGTGACGACATCGTCCTTGATCTTCTCCACGAACGGGTCTGTGCGCTTGAACTTCGCACCCTTGTTGTGCACAGCAGACAAATAGCGCACAAGGAGCTCGGTGCTGAGCTCCTCCCCTAGAATATCCTGCAAAAGCGGGTGCAGAACTGGAGTATAGTCGTTGAGGTAGTCTTCGAAGGTGGAGATGGCCTGGCCCATGCCCTTCTTGCCGTACCATGCTTGCGTGAAGAACTCCGGCAGCAATGGCCGGAAGTCGACGGCAAGGATGAGCGATGCAAATGCCGAGAGACAGTGTGTGGAGAGGTCGATGTAACCTTCTCTCAGCGAGTCTAGCTGTTGCTGTGCTTTGGGTGCGTACTCGGGCGACACTAGTGGCATAATCTCGTCACTGAACCTCGTAAGGTATCCTTTGGCGCTTTCTGATCCATCTCCATCATCAATGCAGGCCACCTGGTCATTGGCGATGGCGATCAGCCAATCATATACGCCTTGGTAGCCATCCGAATTGCTGTCCGTGTACTTTGTGATCTCGGAATCGACAAGCTGCTCCCACATGCGCTGTCGTGCCTGCAGAGCCCGGAACATTGCTTCAACGACGCCCTCCATGATGTCCGTTCTCTTCGATGTCTTGGCCACCTCAATCTGTTCTCGCAACATGCGCCACATATCCGACAGCGTCTTTGTGCGGAAGCAGCCGTTCTCATCTGTGTCGAGACCATTCTCGTCTCGTGCAGAGAATGTGTTTGTGTCCGTTGTTTGCATCCTGCTCATCCATTCATCCACTGTCTTCACGATCAGCTGACGATATTCGCGGATCAGGTCGGGTCCTCTCGAGTCGATAAGGTGCGGTCGCATCCAGTCCGAGTCAGTTGACACGCCCAGCTTCGCCATCTTCTTGTAGTACTTCTCTTCCCAGTTGACAATTGCAAGTATCTGAGGCGGTCTCAGTTCGGGGCTGTCAACTCGCGATATCAGCCAGTCGTGCAGCTGCTTGTGGTAGATCTGCACGTAGGTTTGATAGATCTTCCACTTCTTGGGCATGAGCGTCTGCATGCCCTGCTTGACCGCAGTGAGATCGTTGAAGTACCATCGGAAAGACTTGTCGATGCTGTCGGGGTCTTCTTCGAACGCCGCGTCGCACTTGTCCAGCTCGTCTATCGTCTTTGCCTCGATAGCCTTGATAAACTTCTCCTTGTAGCCTCGGACCTCCTTCTTGCCGCCTGTGATGGACTTGAATCGTGATGCCAACTCTTTGTATTCTGACTGTGCATCCTGCAATGCCTTTGCCTTCTTGTCGTTCTTCTCTTCCTCGTGTATGACTGCAGCCAGTCGCACCACTAAACTGTCGTTCCCCTGCTGGACAAGCGAGACAAGGTTGAGGCAGATGAGACCAATGTGCTCGTCGAACCAATCCACGCTGTCGTTCAGCCTGTCAAAACAGCCCTGCAGTGTCAAGCCGTATGGTAGCTCCAGATTATTGATCAACTCCTGGCCCCCTTCGTGATCCTTGACCTGCTCCAGCGCAGCATCTTTGGCATCTCGCAGCTGTGAAAGCTCATAATGGATCTCCAACAGATTCGGCTGGCTCTCCAACAATGTGTCATCCTCCTTGAGCAGGTTCTCGACATTCTCGAGGCGCATCACAAACGTCTCGATGATGTTCTTCATGTCCTCGACCAGCGAGAAGTTGCGATGCGTCTGCGCGACTAGATTGATGTGTGGGAAATCATTGATCATGTTCTGCGCTTCTGCGCACAGCTTGTCGATCTTTTGCATCTCTGCCTTGATCTCCTCGATCGTGCGCTGCCCATTCGTAATCGATCCCAAGCCCGTTTGCGTGATGGACAACTGCTCTTGCAGGCCGAGTCGCAGTTGTGAGTCGATGGCATTCTTCTTGCGCGAGAACTCGGCCTTGAGCGCTGATATCTTGTCCAAGTCATCTGGATGTCGCAGCAGCTCAGCGAGCTTCACCGTCGAGAAATCGGCCTCCATGATGATACGGAGTTGGGGGTATACGTCGACGTTCGGAACGCAGGATCTTCTCGTTCACGACATCTTCAGAGAGAGACTTCTAAGGGCTCGCTAGACTTCTCTCAATGTCCAATTCAAGTTTGAAGTCACTGTTGTAGTCTTGATGTGGACGCCATATCGACGCGACGACGGGAGGGAGGTCCGCACCTTGCCGCTGCAGCCGCGCGCTTGTGGGTCCCTTTCTCGCAACTTTGTACGGAAACTCGGGCAGCAGCGCACAATCGTCTCCATCACACCTCACGATGCCGCCTCCACGGATAAGCAGCGGCTTGGTCGCTCAGTTGAACTCGCTGTCGATAAGACAAGGCAAGCGAGCCACGTGGCGACACTCAATGGCTCATGCTAATCCTCTATGCAGCACCGCGACCTCTATCATCACAATGTCTCCATCGCCATCGACCTCTATTCCGCGCCTTTTCGACCACTCCAACTCGCAGCAACTGGCTGATACCCAAGCGTGGTGAGAAATATCCATCACGAAAAGGTCGACCTCGAGTAGCCACTGGCGGCTCGACGCGAGGCACAACCGTCATCTGGGGAGACTATGGCCTCCGCCTCAAAGACCACGGTCGCCGCATCAGCGCAGCACAGCTCCGCGTAGCCGAAGACACAATCAAGAAGCGTTTGCGCGGTATGCGCTATCGTCTTTTCACCCGAGTCGTGGCCAACATCGGTGTGTACACAAGCGGCAATGACCAGCGTATGGGTAAAGGCAAAGGCAGCTTCGACTACTGGGCAACTCGAGTTGCTGTATCACGTGTCGTGTTCGAGCTGAGTGGAGATGTGCACGAGCAGGTTGTCAAGGATGCATTCAGATTAGCTGGCAACAAGCTACCTGGCCTGTGGGAGTTCTGCAAGAAGGGCGATCCACCAGTCATGGGCATCACCAAGTTGGGGGAAGGCGTGACATCAGATTCGTTGCTGAGACCGAGGAGAGCACCATCGACCATCCTTTCCCAGGCAGCATCAAGGATCAAGGACACAGCGCATTCAAATACCATGGTCGCTGCGCAGACATGAACAAAATACAAGCGTCTTTTCCACCGACTGCGCTTCTAGCTTTCACCTTCTACACGCTCGGGTCCTCGATCGAATGCTCTATCGCGCTCATGCTGATTCTGCGAGACCGCGCATTTACTTGTCAAATGATTCTGTTTCTGCGAAATGCAGCTTCTGCATTATCAAGCTCACGCTTTTCAGTTCACCAATTCAGCAGTACCCTATCATATACACCGTCCAGGAGACACAGGTGAACGCGACAACGAGACCTAGCATGGCTGGACATATCTGACTACCCTTGCAGTAATAGCAAGGCATCGGAAGAGCATGAACATTTGACCGAACGGCGGTCAAGCAGACTAGAGGAGCAGCATCTCCCACTCGTACACTATCTAGCGATGCCACAAAGATGAGCTTCTTGCAAATATGACTCCATTATGCCTCATTATCTCATTGCTCACATCAGATCAGCACCATTTTGCGAGGCATGCATGCCCAAAAGTCAAATGCACCACCAAACAAGGATCTCGACCCCCGCGCATCACATCCTGGACTGCGGACCTGCGAAGCCTCTTCTTTCTCTCCGATCCCGACCCTCAACGACCAGGTACGCTCTTCTCTCGCGTCTTCCATAACTCACCAGCTCCTGATAGTCCGCATCTGAAATAATCCTCTTGGACCACAAATGTCGAATCAGAACGTATTCAGGCGTTGCATCGACCAATGAGTCGCCAGTTTTGAAATGCTGAATCAGATGCGACATGTTTGCTGCCCATGAGATGCTCGGGTCCGGAATATTGAAGGTCATGTCGCACAACGGGCAGGTCATCGACAGGGGAGGCACGTGGCCATGGAAATGCGCGAGGTTGTGTTCTCTCCATTCGAGCTCATCATTCGACGCGTACGGGCAATTCAGGAACCAGAAGCGGCACGTGAGCGTTGGAGGTGGGATCGTCGACAGGTCAATAGTATCGCCGTCAGGAACAAGCTGTAACGTGCCTTGTACCGGGTCGAAATGCATAGAATCCAGCTCCGAGGTTGTGTCAATGGTCGAGGATGTGGTCCAGCTTAGTTCCGATCCAGCATCGTCACCTGACAGGGCGTCGACGATCGATCGCGCATAATTTTCCGAATCCGAGCGCTTAGCTTTTCTTCCTTGCTTTTTGCCGCTGCCGCCACTCCCAACGTCGCTCCCAGCAGAAGACTGAGCAGCGCATGTTCCTTCTGGCGAGACCAGGCTACGTGAACCACAGGATGCTTTGGACATTGTGGTTGATTCTAGAGTCTCATCCTCCGAATCCGCACTTGACACGCTATTCTCACTGAAATGTGAGTCTGACAGCCGATCGGCACCGTCCTCGTGGCGAATCCAGTTGTGGAGCGTCGCGAATGCTGCGCGAACGCAAGGTGCGGAAAGGTCTGTGTTGCGTCGTGACTGGTGAGACAATCTAGCTACCTTGTGCAGCAAAGTCCAGATACATCTGGCGGTGTATTCGACCAAGGCAAAGACAAGTGGCATCGTACGGAATTGACTCCAAGGCTGAACGATGTACCTTCTTTATACTTGACGCAAAAGATGGGATGCCTTGCTCTCCACGTCGACAGTCTTTATCGAGATAACCGCCACGGGTAGCCCGATATAGTAGCCACCCTCAACGGCTACGATCAATAGCACATGTATTAATGATGGTCTGTGTTGACGTACTTGTGCAGTACAACCGGTCGTTCGCAGCACCCTAGCCACACCCTGGGATAGCCTCGTTGACGCAGACGCAGCCATTGGGGCCGCTAAACGATCTGCATCAAGGTCCAGATAGTCACGGTTAACGGATTCACGGAGAGCGATCTCCCCGCACTGCTATGGGCAGCGTTGGACTTTCCTTGCCAAGGTACAGATTCGTTGATGGGCCGTCTTAACTTCCTTTCAAGCAATAGGGCTCAGAAAGACGCCATAAGCGAGTGTCCACTTCGCACGGCTTGTAGCGAGCTTGGTCTCCATGTGTCATGCTGTCAAGACCCTCAATCGGTCAGAATCTTCGTTTCGTCTCCGGCTAGCGATGTGAATCAATTGGTACTCGATCAAGTTTCATCGAATTATGGAAAGCTTGAGCGGATTGACGGCGCGGTCGCCGCTTTCCGAGAGCAGCCGTTGTTGTCAGCCAGGATCTGCGCATCAGACTCGAGGTAAGCAGTCAGGTAGGGCTGTACGATGAAACGCGTTCCAATCAGCGCGCAGCACGCCAACAACGTCTATGAATCCTTCAGCATTCATTAACGTGGCGACCTCGTGACAATCGCCTCTTTCTTCACGATGTGATACCTGCATGTTCCTGCAGGCACGCCGGTACATCCCTGTGCTTGCATGAATTGCGCATGCGGCAAAAGAGACTTAGCTCTTGCTTGGAGTTGACTTTGAAGGATTTGGCGGGAATCTTGATTCGTCGAATGTTTATCCCGCGGCTATGTGCGCAGGATTGTACAGCCCAATTCATGGCTTTTCCAATTTCGCGCCCGTCGCGTTGCTCAATCTATCTCCGTCAATAATAGGCCCAGCGTCGACTCGTACCCTGGTTCTCTCGCAAGTGTATGTGAAACTTAAACTTTAGCTCGTGATGACCAAGAGACCGACGACTGCACCGAGTAACGGAAAGACGGCCCGGACGCCGTTCAAAGTCGCCCACTTCTTCAGCAGACCTTGAAGCTCTGCGTCCTCTTTCTGAGGAATTCCTGTATCGGCAGCAGCCAACTTTGCATCGAGAGCTGCATTGGTAGGCAGCATTGTCGCAAATGTCCACGGTGCTATAGCTATTGTCGACACTGCTGCTCCATAGAGCAGATAGACTGGATCAGAGAGCAGGTCGCGCCCACTTGACGTGCGCGCTCTCGATATCGAATATGCAGCATACGCAAAGGCAGACGCAGACGTTAGTGCTATCTTAGGCGCGGAGCTGACACCGATGTCGTAGATGAACCGCCACTGTCTAGGAGCAACATTGGGCGGCGCTTGAGCAACAGTCGGCATGCCAGCGATGCTCATACTCGCAATGTATCCTGTCAGTCCATCAGCTGAGCTCTCTTTCTGATGTGCACATGGGATCTCGGATCCGACCTGATAACCATGCTGCTGAAGTTACACCAAAGATCTGGGCAATGCGAATATGAGCTGGCTCAGTCATTGTTGAATGCCGGTCGCAAGCTTGGTGATTAAGCTGGTGAATGAATTGTAATAAGTTGAGGTGTCAGCGACGGTCGATTTGTGGCCTTTATGAACTCGATAGACGTGTTTCCGAAGCTCGTATGATTGTGACGTGAAATCATGCGGAGACTTTGTTCCTCCGCAAAACTGGACCCCTGTCGAGCTTCATTTGGCAAGCGGAGGCCAGACGAACCGTCTCAGGGATTGCTGTCGCGAAAACCTCCCATGATCATCAATATATGCTCAAGATGTTCCGTGGGCGAACTCCCTCAATGCCTTGATCCATTCGTCGATCTGATGCAGGAATCATGAAGCTGGTTCAAGGAGAGGAGAAGCAGTCGGCGATCACATCCGAGTATGATCGCCGGTCACGAGGCTGACGGAAGGACTGGGCTAAAGCTTGAGCAGTACTGAGCATACGCAAAGTATTGTCGAAGATACAACGATGGGCCACGAAGAGAATTCGAGGATCGCTATGTGATAGTGCGGACACTTAGACCTCGTTGGCATACTTCTTGCTGACCCAGCTCTATGCACTACTTGCGTCGGACACCAGCGAGCGGCAACTGCTCAACATGCACCAGTGTGCAGCATGCGGTAGTCGGGTAACCTACCGTCCTGGAATGGAAGCTGCAGCGCCACAGTCTCCATGTCCAGCGGGTACTCAGTGTTGTGACCCAGGCCACGGATGTCATTCGCAACAATGACCTGATTCTGATCTTGCGAGATGAAGATACCCTCCTTGTCATTCGTACTCGGCAAAGTAACTCGAGCCATGCCAGACACGAGCACGAAGAGCATCGGCGCTGGAGGATGATGCAGACCTTCTCTACTTCGTGGTGGCAGGATCACGTACGTGATGTTTGATAAGTCAGCCAGTGCAATCGCTTTGCCGACGGTCGGGTATTGCTGGAATGGCTTGTTGAACTGCCAACACTCGAAACGAGCATCAGTGTTCTTCGAATCCGTAGTCACAGCTGTCAGGCGCAGGAACTCACTATCGTGAGCGGCTTCGAAACACTGCTGCAGAGGAGAACGTGCGGCTACTAGCATCCATGGATAGCAGGCGGTCCAGATCAAATGCCACCTCATTTTCTTGCGCGCAACAGTGATGCAGGGTGTAGTGTGCGGTGTTGAAGTCGCACTTTCTGCGTCATCTCGGGGGTGGCTGGGGCACCAGCGCTCGGACCACGCCCAAACATTGTGAGATGGTCTCACCGTCCAACACCAACTTTCCCAAATGCTCTCATCAAGTTTGCGGAATGCGGTTCGTTAAACAAGTAGCGCACGGTGTGCTGCAATGCTAACAAGAATCGTCTCGAATAGCAAGGGACGATCAAGATTAGTGCTCGGTCTAAGCAGGTTTTCGGTCGTCGCAGAAAACATGGTCACCAGCCTCGCGATGGCGAGTAACCAACCTCACCACAACCACAGCATTTAAGTACAACAATGACAATGTCTTCTGCAAGATCTTTATTCGGATTCCAGTCTTCAATCTTTCATTCTTCACCTGTACAGAAAATTTTCGTACTACCATCTAGTCGCTAGGTCCCGCGAAGAGAAGATTCGAAGGTCGGCAAGGATGCGTCTCAACACCAAGGCAGCTCTTGCTTCGCTACCAATCCTCGCATCAGCCCAGTCGTTGGTCACAGTCCCGGTCGTCATCAATGGTATGTTCCTAAAGCTCTTCCATTTTCGTAGTCTTACACAATACACAGGATACACCACAAATATAGCGATTCCAGCTTTCACAGGACAATCCACCATCGAAGCAACTGTGACCCTTGCAATCGCTACAGAGAGTCCAGGCGTGATCTATGGAACAGCAGCTCCTCCACAAGACACTCAGGCACCGGCAGCACCGCCGCAAGATACGCAACCACCATCAACTCCGACCATTGTGCCTGTCGACACCGCTCAAGGGACCCCTGCAGCAGTCCCTCTCGCAACAAATGCTCCCGATGCGCTCGGACAGCCATACGGCGTACCTGTCACTCCTCCGGTGATAGTCGAGCCAGCACCCACCACCGGCGCAGCTGCTGGCTCGCAGACAATTCAGACGACCAACGCTGCTGGCGCAACCGTACCAATCGTGGTAGCTGTTCCTCCTGCAGCCTCGCCATCGACCTACACAACGACCAGCAACGGTACTCCAGTCGTGGTCATCGCCAGCATTCCCGATGCAACCAGTGCTGCTGGTAGTGTGACATCTGGAGTTGGGAACACCATTGCTGGAGCTGCAAGCACAGCGACGGGAGCAGTTGGAAGCGCAGCTGCCTCTGCATCGGACGCTGCCACGAGTGCTGCTGGAGCCGCATCTAGCGCGGCATCAGAAGCCGCGGCATCGGCATCCTCTGTGGCGTCGGAAGCAAGTGCTGCTGCATCGTCCGTTGCATCCGAAGCGAGCGCCGGGGCCTCGTCTGTCGCGTCAGATGCCAGTGCTGCCACTTCATCTGCAAGTGATGCCGTCAACTCTGCCACAGCTGCTGCATCTTCAGCCATCGCCAGTGCATCAGCTTCGGCATCGAACGCAATCTCCTCGTTCACGAACAGCTTGTCGACAGCTATCGCACCCTCATCAGCCAGCCCGACTGCTCCAGTCCCAACTGCCGAGAACCACGCACCCGATGCCAGAATACCTGGAGCCATGATCCTCATGAGCTGCGTCTTGACTGTTGCTCTTGCTTGGGTCCTCAGCGCATGACCTGACGAGACAAGCTTTTCTTCATGTTTTATTTGATACCCGCATACTGCATGGATCCTATGGTTGGCGTTCACACCTCGAATAAAGGCCAAGAGGAATATATTTGGAAGATGATGAATGGATCGATGGACGGATCACGGCACGACATATGTACAAGCACACGATCATGAAACTTACACGCGTAATATGAAAATAATGCACTATCAAGCAATTGTTCAGACCTCCCAATATTTGCTTTCTTTTCTTTGATCAGAATGTCTGCTTGTACAGTGCTGAATTTCGAGATAGTTGCCCTTTCTGTCCTAGCTCCATCGCGAAAGTGATATCCCCCAACTTTTGCTCTGCAGCATCACGTTCTTACATGAAGCTATCTCCACCCTCCCCAGCATGGCCCAGCCATTTCCATACACATACTACTCCTGCTCATGTGTAGACAGCTCGACCTCCGGCCTCAGCAAACCACGCAACCCAACTTCGCAAGCGCAACTCGACATCGACGAAGAGGCAGAAGAGACATTTGACCCGCGCAGTACTCGGGCGCACTTCTCGCTGTTCCCGCTTGAACACTTGTTGTACTGCACAGAATGCCACCAGCTGCGGTGTCGGCGGTGTATCACGGAAGAGGTCGTCTGCTGGTATTGCCCGTCATGTCTGTTTGAAGTGCCCAGCTCGACTGTGAGGTCAGAAGGCAATCGATGCACACGGAGCTGCTACAACTGCCCAGAGTGTACGAGCTTTCTGAGCATAGCGGCGCTTGGAGAGGACGAAGGCGACGGACCGGTGGGGCCGTATGTGCTTAATTGCCCGTACTGCATGTGGACGAGCTTGGACGTGGGCATCAAGTTTGAGAAGAGCAACAACATCACCGCGCAATTGGCCAAGATACGCAATGGCGGGCTGCCGATGTCGCCGTCAAGAGAGCGGGAGGAGCCGACTAGACGAGGATCGGAGGATGACAGCGACGAAGATGCGTCGCCTGCGCCAGAGAAGAGACCTGACCATGCACCAACTGTGGATGATGTGTTTGGCAAGCTGAATTCGTTCTATAAGCAGCAGCTGGAAGATTCGGCCGAGCCTGGCATATACGGTGCTGGCACGGGTGATCTGAATTATGCCTCACCAAGCTCCATCAACCGTTTACTCAACATGTACGCGACTGGCAAGCGGATCAAGTCTCGGAAGCCGAAGCCTATGCGATCAGCTTACCATCATAACGAAGGGCTGCATGTGCTTGACTCCACAGCGGACTCTTCAGCGGTGTCGAGGCTGCAATCAGATGGGTGGGACGCGACATCCAGTCTGGAACAGCTGGCTTCGCAAGAACCTCGACACAGCGCGGCGGCGCGCTTCACAGATGAGCTCCGACCAGTCGCCACGCTACTACGCACGAAGAGGAGTAAGCGGTGCAAGACATGTCGAACGCTGCTCTCGCGTCCAGAACCAAAAGTCTCAACGACACGATACAAGATCCGCGTGCTGGCATCCACAAATCTGCCTTCACTAACTCTGCGGTCTCTCACATCACCTCCCGCGACATCGACCACACATCCACTACTCGCTCTTCCAAAAGACGCGAGCAACCTGCCATACACCGACCTCAAAGCCCTCTCGCCGCACCAATTCATCCTCACAATCACAAACCCACTCTTCGACAGCATACGCGTCTCTCTCGCCACACCAGCCAGCACACCAGGCCGTGTCCAATCCAAAGTCACACTCCTGTGCCCGACCTTCGAAGTCGGCGCGAACACAGACGTGTGGGACGAAGCACTGAACAGCTCAGCAAGCGCGATGGCGAAGCGACGGAGTGTCATGCCTGGAGCGGCGGGCAGTATACCCGAAGAAGGCGCGCGGCAGCCAGAGGTGGGCAAGGTGTGGGAGCGTGGTAGGAACTGGACGAGTGTGGTTATGGAGGTGGTGCCTGGCATGCTTCCTGGCCAGACCGGCTCTTCTCTCACAGCTGCCGTAGAGAAGAAAACAGCCAGGAACCAAGATGACGCAGATGCGAGCAGCGATGATGAAAGTGAAGAGGACGCCGGGCTGGAAGAAGACGAAGATGTAATCGAGATCCCAGTCTTCGTGCGTGTCAACTATGAAACAGAACCTGGCGGTGCGACCGCCACCGAAGAGCGAAGGGAAGGTATCGCGAAGGAGAGTCGAGAGGTCGAATTCTGGTGCGTCCTTGGAGTTGGAAGGATTGTTGGATAGACCAGTGCAGTTGCATAGCGTGGCATGGAGTTTTAGCAGATCTTAAGTCAAGATACCCCCAGTGCATATACATGAATGAAAGCTACAACCAATTCTGGTCATGTCCTGTGCATCGAGCTTGAGCAGTCGAACGTGAAGAGTCTCTATCAAGCATGAAGTTGATATATTCTACCTAAGTATGATGTGAAGATCAATAATTGTCCTCCAGCAGAAGGATATATCAGTTAATGCCGCCCTGGGAAGACAAAGAAACTGCTCACAGCCACCGCTGATGTAACAATATGACAGGCAAGGTGCCATCCTTCCTAACATTAAGATACTATGCCATGCTTGCTTCCCACCCTCTCCTCAAGCCATGACTATTACAATCAGGAAGCAGAAAATCTCAAAGTCTATAGTGTAGCTTGCCCGCTCAAGCACTCCGCTCGCTCGCTCGCAAGCAATGCTGATCAGAAATGAGACGATGTGTGTCAAATCGTATACAGTGACCACAAAATGAGAAAAAAGACACTCCGTCCCGCTATGCATTAAAGAACAAAAGAAAATGCCGCAGTCCATGCTCTTCCCCAACACCTCGCTGATGGTGCCAACATATGCCAGACATCGTGTTCCCAACCCGTATGATTGACAAGTTACACGACAACATCCTCAATGACTTCATCCACTGGACGATCATCTACCATGTCAGGCTCCTTGCTTGTCTGCTGGGGCCTTTCGATCTCCTTCGGCACGTCAATGCCAGCCAGCAGATCCGCATCTTTAACGCCATAGCCAAAGTCCATGAGCAAAGCACGGCCGTCCTGACTCGTGGCCACAATGCGTCTGTAGTCGCCCTTGGCCGCCAAGATCCAGCTCGTTGTCCAATTGTCATAGCTGCCAATCAGCTCGCCATTGTTGAAATCGTAGACGCGAATGCCTTGATCGTAGGAGCCAGACACAACGCGAGCGTTTGCGCTGTCGAGGAAAAGCGAGCGGACGAGGGAAGAGTGACCACGGAAGGTGTGCTCAAGGTTTTGCGTATCGCTGTCGAACTTGTAGATGACCTGGTCATTGCCGCCTGCGAGGACGTATCTGCCGTCATCGGAGAACTCAACAGCTGCGAGACCGCGATCTTGACTGTTGAACTGCTGCTTGATGTCAAGCTTCCTCAAGTCCCAGATCTTTGCCAGACCATCACCAGATGCAGATACAAGCAGCTTCTCGCCATTGATCTCACGCAATTGAACCGCAGTGACTGGTCCACGGTGGCCATGCAGAGCCTTGATCAGGGTGAGAGTCTTGCGATCCCAAACACAGATGTGCGCATCCTTGGAGCAGGAGATGATGTACTCGTCGTCCATGCAGACATCGAGAACGCCAGCCGTGTGGTGAACAAGTCTCTTGATTGGCTCGAACGTCTTGATGTCCCAAACTATGCACGAATGATCCGACGATCCTGTGACCATGATCTCCTTGTCAAACTGCAGACACAAGATGGAGGCAGTGTGGAAGTCGGATGGAATGTGATAAATCAGGTCGCCTTCAGCCGTGCCGTTCAGACTTGCATTCTGGTGCACGGTGTTCGTAGGGTGTGTATCGAGCGGCGTGTCGGATTGTGGGCGAACAGGTCGTGCTTGGGGACCACCGATGACTTTCCGGCAGCGGTAAGGGAAGTGCAGATCCCAGACGCGAATTGTCCTATCTCTTGAGCCCGTGATGATCTTGTCCTCGTCAAACTGGCAGCAGTAGACGCTGTCGGTGTGTCCGACAAAGTACACAGCCTTTGGAGCATTTCCTCTCCAGTTCCGCTGGATCTGCCGCCTTGCCTTCGCCATGCGCTCCCACTCTTGCTGCTGCTTCTCTAGCCTGCCTAGACCTTGACCACCGAACTGGATGTACGGCAGAACATTGTCTTTGGCCCGCGAGTACCGTCCGAGGAAGGATGCTCGCCAGACTGCAGATGACTGTGCGAGGTGCTGCCACCGTCGAGAGACTCGCTTGCATCGTATGAGGGCTGCATCGTCGAGGTACGAGAAGATGTCTGCGGCGATTTCTGTGGGAAGCTTGCCGACGATGTCTAGCACAGTCAGTTTCTGGTGTCGCAGCTTTCGACGCTTGGTTGGATGCATTGGTTGGATAGCCATAGTGGATAATTGTGGTGTCTGTGAGGTTGTGAAGAAGCAAGGGAAATGGCAGACACGCATTGCTGTCTTATTGTTGCGACAACATGACACGCAATGCGCAGCTGCCGTGGTGTGCACGGGGAAGGTCGCGTCATGGGCCAACTGACCTTTTCGCGCGGGCGGTTTGGACCGCCTTCTGTCGGTGAATTCGTCTAGACCGTTATCAATCTCCATAGAGTCATAGCCATTATCTCCACTGTCCACGACTGACGAAAACTTGCGAGTACCACCACGACGCTTCTTGGCCATGCGCACATCATCTGACAGATCTTCGTCGTGGTCATAGTGAAAGACTTCTTGATACTGCGCAGCCGCCTTGCCATGATTATGCTCGGCGGCAGCAGCGCGAGCTGCTGATCCGGCCGCATGATGGAACATCGTTGGTGGTGCGGCAGAAGTGCCTCCCATAACGACATCGGAGTCCTGAGAGTGTAGACCGTAAACATCGATATCATGCGTAGTGTCGTCGACATGGCTGGCGTTTTGTCTGTCGCGGTGGAAAAATCGTGAATTGGCTCGATCGCGAAGACTCCTCAGCCGCCGGATGCTCCTCGAATGAGGTCTTTGCTGGACAACGATGGCATCTTGGTGTTGAGTTTGAGCTTGATTAGAGTGCCTACGAGACACGTAGCTCGGAATTGGGGTTTGTTCGCCGTGCTGGTTCGTTGAAGTGGCAGAGTTTGAGACGGCTGTGGTACTCGAAGCCCCCGAACTGGAACTCGCAACCACCGTTGACATGGTTGAGTCATGAGTACTTAATCTGTCGATTGGACGCATGTCTCTTCCGCTGAATATTGTTCTCCGAGCCATTGAACTGAGCGCGCCCTTTGCTTCTTCAAAACTCGCTCGGATGCGATTGCGCGAATGTCCTGGTGTCGACGATGACGGCAGGTGCGATGGAGACTGCGAGTCGTGATTTCCTGCAACCGACGACAGCAAGTACGAAGACGTTGGACGAGGCCTTGTACTTGAGTGGACCGAGAATGCTTCCCTGTGAGGCGAGAAAAACTCGTGTGTTGAGCGGCGAGTGCTCAGGCTAGGAGTGTTGTCCGTCGGGAAGCGCCCCGGCGTTGCGGCAGAAGGAGTCGCAGAGGAGCTGGGCGCGTGCGGCTGCGGCGGCGGCAGGATGCTCGAGGAGTCTGCGGTGTTGCTATTGTTGTTGGACGGCAGGCCCGACGAGGTTTTCGGTCTGAGCCAGGCGTTATAGACCATCTCCAGCACGCAGGTGGAGTTCTGGCCCGACCAGTTCGAGCCTCACACAACACTGCGAGCACGAGCAAGAAGACCCTTCCCTCTCAGGTGCGGTCCGATGATGTCTTTTTATGGGTGCAGCGAGCGTTGGGATCCAACCCGGCTGATTGTGTATGTGTGTATCCGAGAGAGCGTGCACGAGACGACTCTGACCGAGCAAGAGATTGGGAATGACGGCAATCTCCCACTGTCGTGCAGCCGTGTGCTGCGTCTAGATGTGTCTCTAGAAGCCCAAGACAACAATGGACTTGTCGCGCCCTGGGGAGACAAGGCACCGCAGGAACAGCACGCAGAAAAGCGACTGGATGTGTTTGGAGAAAGAGAAAGACAGATGATGGGATCTGAGGATGCGACAAGGTTTGCTTGGTCAAGACTCAAGGAGCGAGAGCAGGGCACCGCTGAGACGCCCGTGCTTGGGTGGGTGTGCTTGTGCCCGTGTCTTGAGTCGGTGAAAGGTGAGGTCGGGATCGGTCGCTTGTACGCTAGAGCGCAAATGAGACTCGCCCGGCACCGAACAATTGCACAGTGAGACTGCGACAAGTTGAGATCTGGAACAAAAGATTGTGAGATCTGGCACTGGGAATCGTGCGCTGTGTTGCTCTCGAGATCTGCACAATAACAAGGCGAGACTAGGCTGAGCAGCGAACGTTTGTGGGCTCAGGAAAGAAGAGACTGCAGCACGACAACAGCAAAAGGTGGTGACTGTATCATGACAAAAACATGAAGGAGAAGGTTACTGTGTTGCGCGCTATCTTTTTGTTTGGATTTGGCAGCGACGTTTCTTACGGTGGCCCTATCCCCGTTGGCCTTTGCGCCGTCATCTTGCTGTGTTTTTTTCTGTTGACCATGCTCTCGCCTTCTCCTCCCATCAGCTGCCAGTCTTGGGCTCTACTGCCGGACCATCTGCAGAATCTGCAACGTCCGGCTCGTGCTTGCCTCGCCTTTGCTGCTGAAACACAGCCTGAGAGCAGCAGAGTCGGCGGCGTCCTTGCACCGCATTGGCTGACTTCGCAACCCAGCCGGCACCGCCGAATGGTTCCACCGTTCCCTGCCGGCAGTGTTTGGCTGCTTAGAATATCCTTTGTGGACTTGATATGTCGTTCAACACCACACATCGGTCTTTATTCGTGTGTGCACCTTATTCCCACCTGTGTCACATGTGGCAAATAATGGGAAATGTCGGTGTCCGTCGGTGCATATTTCGCCATCTGATACACATCGAAAAGAAAATTTGATTCCTGTCTACCCCAATCTCAGGCTCTCGGCGATCAATATTCCCCGCAATCATCTCCGATATTCTTGTTCATGCTAGATCTCGTGAACTATGCGGAGGTCATGTTACTTTCTTGACGAGGCTTGCGAGACTTCGCAGGAGTTGCTCAACTCATGGTAGATGTAGCGCTCCGCGTATTGTGGTCCCTGCCATGCCACTAGACGAACAACATACGAGTATTGCTGACATCTAATTTCACAACACATATATACACCATTCGCGAGCTCATCTCATTCATGCACAAAGCTTCAAAGCAACCAACTAGCTTTGCACCGAACATCAAACCACGCGACATGTCCTCACATAAGGATGTCGTTCCGACTGCTCAAAGTCCAGAAGTCATCATCTCCATGTCACCTCTGTACCACATTTTCTTCCTCTATCTCGAGCCGTTCTCCACCATTGCAGGTGCCTTTTGTGCCTACATGCTTCCGAAGACGTATCTAGAGCTCACACATGCTCCATCGGCCCCAGGAGTCGAAGTCCTCGTGCTGCCGACCTCCACAATCGTTGTGCTAGCGCAACTGGCGAACCTGTACTTTCTGTTTGCTTTGAACGAGGGACTGGTGCTGCGGAGTACCAGGGATGTGAGAGTCTGGAGGACTCTACTCCTTGGACTTTTAATTGCGGATTTCGGTCATCTCTTTTCAGTGTACGAGCTTGGAGTGCATAAATACTGGCAGGTCTGGAGTTGGAACTCGATGGACATGGGCAACATT
The DNA here is from genome assembly GCA_000611715.1 of Scolecobasidium constrictum UM 578. Taxonomy (NCBI): domain Eukaryota; kingdom Fungi; phylum Ascomycota; class Dothideomycetes; order Venturiales; family Sympoventuriaceae; genus Scolecobasidium; species Scolecobasidium constrictum. Next base: position 2,972 of record AZYM01000290.1, on the reverse strand, counting down.
GGATTCGTCTATCTTGGCGCATTGATGAGGCTTTCATTCCTGTGCAGCATTGGCGTCACCACAGCGAATGGAAAAGTCAAACGTGGATGATGAATACGATGTTACACACATGCAACTCTCGCTCGGTGGCTCCGAGGAAAGGTCGCTGTTCGAGTGGTTGGGTGGGTCTGCTCTGTTACTCGAGATTCTGGTTCCGAAACGGAACACACTTCCTAGGCAAACCTTCAGCACGTGGACTGCATTGCACAGCAGCGGGAGCTAGAGTTTCACGATGATCGCCGCGCAATCTTGCTGCACCACGATCGATAGCAGGTGCATATATCGGTTGCGCGACCGATATCAGACCTGCTGGGCCCACTCCATCACGATATCGATATCGACTGAAAAGACAACGCCAAAACAAGTAGCGCAAGTATGGATCAGATAATTTATCATGGCGGTAGGCCGCCAAACGCTCAGGCGAGAAGAAGCTTCATTTAATGCATAAATGGAAAACCTTCGTTCATCAACGGCAGCACATGCTTTCTGCCCGCCCTCTACATCGAAGCATGACTTCACCACTCCAGTGCAGCATCGTTCTGATCGCGCGACCTCGGACCGCAAAGCTAGCATCAAAGCTTCTCCTTGCTAACTTGTGGCAGGAATCCCTCGTCTTGGTACAGCTTGAACCACTTGCGAATCATATCATCCGTGTACATTGTTCCCTGGAAGCCATGCCTCCTAGCTTTGAGGCAGCTCATCGAACTCGGGGGATTGTTCGCTCTCGCGAAGATGAAATCTGTGAACTGTGTGCTCTGCCCAAGGAATGCGTCAAGCCCTGGCGCCTTCAACTTCTCCCGCTCACGAATCTTGTCCCATTCCTGACTGAATGCAGGAATGTCTTGTCTGAATGAGAAAGACTTATCTGGACCAGGTTTCATGCCGAGCACTTCCGCGAAGATATCCCAATGCTCCTTCAGGCTGGCAAATTCGCCGTTCTCGATGTTGTAGCACTGGTTCCTCGCCTTGGGCTCCTTCAATACCCATTCGCAGCATTCAGCGATCAAGTCAGAGTCAGTCGCCTGTGCGATTGCCAATCCTGCGCCTGGATAGTGAAGTGGCTCGCCACGCTCTTTCAGCACGGAAGCGTATACTCCAATCGTGCCGTACAGATTCATGGCTCCACCAACACTCATGCCGATCACCAAACCCGGGCGAAGAACATTCCAGCTCCAAGCTTGGCCTTTTTGTCGTGCCTTGAGATAATCTTCCTGGGCCCAGTAGAAGTTGGGAATGTTGCGATCCTCATCTCTATCTTCTCGTGATCCATGGCGAATGGGATGGACATGGACACCGTATGCTTTTGGTCCCTGCAGGATGGTCACGTTGCGCAAACCTTTCGCGTATGGCGCAACAGCCTCGACTGTGTTTCTAAGCATGATTTCATTTCGATCGATCTGTTTCTTGTCCGTCCAGCCAGCGAGCAGGTCTGCTTCCTCGTGCAGTGCAGCGAACACAACCTGAACGATGTCCGTCAGAGGTGACAGCGCTTTCTTGCAGGCTTCCAGATCAGACAGGTCCAGTGAGAACCATGAAGCTCCGTAGGTCGAAACTGGGTGTCTTCGAGATACTGCTGTGACCTTGTATCCTCGTTCGGCGTAGTACTGCATGGCAGATCGGCCGACCACTCCAGTGGCGCCAGTGATGAGGACGTGCTCTCCTGCCATTTCTTTGATGTGCTCCGACCGATCAGTGAGCATACATGGCGACAAGAGACAGTGTATGAATTGCAACGAGCATTTTGTCAGCAAAGGACTTTGTCGGTCATTTGGAGAGGAGCACGCTAACTGAATGCAGCAGGACTTCCAAATTGGGCCTCGGTTCATGCGGAGGGAGGGGAACGTGGTGTTCTCAAAAGCACTTCAACACACGAGCCACTCTCGTCCACACTTTTAAGAATATTAGATTTCTAGAAGGATATAGACAACCGCCCGAAGCGTCATCCAAGATTGGGACCTGGTTGACATGACATCTGGTTTTCTACATCATAACCATGTCTTGTTGGACCTTGTTGACATGACATCTGGATTCCACATCATAGCCATGTCTTGTTGCCAAACTGCGAGACGAAGACTCCAGCGCTGCCACTCTCAAGGCTCGCTTTCTCGAAGACTGAGATCACTCTTGACACGGCACTTTCAGGTGTATTGGGTCCAGTGAAGTTTGGTGCAAACTTCAAGAACTTTCCAACCACGCCCATTACCCACTGTTGCTCTTCTGGCGTGACTGTGAAGGGTTAGTGCTTGAAGCAGTCTTTGAGGGTCATGGTCTCCTACCTGGCTTATTGCCTCTCGTATCGACCATACCAGGACAGATGGCCATTGCCAGAACTCCTTGCTCGCGATACTCTGCGCTAAACTTGGCCACGATGCCGTTCAGGGCAACCTTGCTGAGAGTGTACGGCGCCGAGAAGTCAAGGTCATAGTCCTTGATCATGTCCAGATCTGCGAGACCCGAACTGATTGCAACGATCTTCTTCTGCTTCCCTTTCAGAATGAGTGGCATGAACAGATTGAAGAGGTGGATGTTCGAAACCGCGTTGGTCTTGAACTGCTCAATTGTATCGGCCTCTAGTGCTTTGGGATCTTTGGCGCCACTGGAAGCTCATTAGATGAGTAAATGACACAAAGCCGTTCGGATGGTACCTACAGCGTACCAAAACCATCACGCATGTTCTCACTCGGTAGTAGCGCGGCATTCGATATGAGATAATCCAAACTGCCTCCAGTTATATTGGCAGTCTGCTCCGCAGCGCTCTGCAATAGTCGTCAGCTTCAGCTTCACACCATGAGAGATGGTCTTACTTTGAGGGAGTCATAGTCGGTGATGTCGCCTGCAATGATGTGCACATTGTCCCGCGAAAGCTCCTTCGTGACCTTCGCGTCAGTGGCGGCTTTGTCACGCACCAGACCAATGACTGTATTGGCGGGATC
>AZYM01000289.1:0-16855 GCA_000611715.1 Scolecobasidium constrictum UM 578 | reverse complement strand
TGGACAATTGGGACAGGAACTCCCACTGCAGTCGTTCAGTCAGTACATCATCTGGATATGAGGGTACCACTTACCCCTAGGCCTCGCGACACGCCCGTGATGAAGTAGGTCGACATTGGAAATCAGGTGGCACGGGATAATTTCTATGTTTGTGAATGGGAAGGAAGAAGAAGAACAGGATGACTGAATGAATACATGCTTGGTATCCTACCGTCGTGATTAAATACTTTCGCACTCAACATCTGCTCCGAAGCACCTTGTCCGCTATCTCCAACCTGCCGTCAACATTGTTAGGTATTACGAGAATTTGCACCGTCATTACTGTCAAAGTGCCAAGTGCTTTCCAATCATACTCGCAGGAACTTGCCAATGAGCTGAACGTGGTTTAGAGGTTCCACGACTCCTTGGCTGGTAGCGCGTCCTTGCTGAGCTATTGCCTTCGGAATGAGTACCACGTTGGATCGTCTCAGATTGCGACGAGGTTTTCGTCCGCGTCCGTCGAAGAATTTTGTTCTTGATGATGTAGCAGTGGAGAGCGGAGACAGAGGCTCGCAGAAACCTGCCTCCCGGCCCAATCGAGCCTAGCGTGACCCTCGAGCGCAAAGACTGTCTTTTTCAATTCGCTACGCGGCGACCACTGGTGATTCCTACGACACTTGGTTGCGTACCGCGACATGTGTCGAGTGGATGACAGCTTGTCTGTCGTCCAATTTGTTGACTTCGATGGAATTCCGCGCTCTGATCATTCACTGGCTTCCAGCAATGTGAGACGAACTCCAGGATGGCTACAGCTAAGAAATCCAAAAATGGCTGCTGGACATGCAGAGGTATTCCGCCAGCATGCAGTGTACTCTTCGATATGCAAGCTAAGTCCTGAACCAAGCTCGGAAGGTAGCCTGCGATCGAATGCTGCCATTGTGCAGAACGTGCATGAAGTCGAAGCGTTCTTGCGAGGGGTACGGAATACGCCTTTCGTGGCCGCGAGATGGCGACAAGAAACGTTTTTGGATATCTCAGCCTTTCGGTTCCCAAGATCGCCCCTTCAGCCATACTCCAGACCTCTGGTTCATCAATGCATCGAGCCGAGATTTTGAGATGCTTGATATCACAGCTTCGTATGGTCATTCCGGTCAGCCTTGTACTCATAGGCGCTAAGTATATGTCTAGCTGACAGGAAAGTAGACGCGCAGCGCGAGACGCGACATCAACTTTCTTTGCCTTGGCCGGTGCTCTCTAGTGGAAAGTCATGGAACTTACCATCTACTGGGTCGGAAGACGCAGGCCTTCTTGTGTACTGTGTGTATTATCATCCCTTTCTCGTATCTTGCTGATATCCTGGTTTAGTTCAAGACCGCGTTGTGCCAATCTTACCGATCTTCGACTCTGATCGAGTTCATCTTCATGAGTTGCTCATATACTTCGCCACTGAGGATGAAGACACTGCGTCCAAGGCGGTGCTATATGCCATGATGGCATTATCTGCATTCATCAGAGATGGTGAGCAAATACATGCAGCTCACTACAAGCTCCTTGCACTGGAGGCTCTTATGGCCGCTCCCAGTGAGTTGTCAACCAGGTGCGCGATAAAGCACATCGTTGTCGGGATTTTGCTATGCATATTCGAGGTATGTTTCTTGACTTCGTCCAGCTGCGTAAGCTGACGCCATGCAGATGCATCAGAGGTCTTTGGAGTCTTCCTCCTGGATTGGTCATGTCTGCTGTGCCCAGGGAGTTATCCGAGCTCTTCAAGGTCAGAACTTTGCCGAAAGTAGTCCAGAATCCGTCGTGCTTGGGTGGGCGCTATACTTTGACGTGATGGCACGTTTCAGTCTGCGACATTGGCGAGTGCCCGTGGTTAAGGAGATTGCTCGTGATCTCGGCTTCAACCCAGATAAGCATGCAGAGTGCGCAACGCAATATCTGCTGGCACGCAACTCGTTCTCTGCGAAGATACCCGAGCTCATTAGGCATGCACATCCTGTACTAGGGTTGCTCTCGGAAACTTTTGTCACATTGACATCGAACCACCCACAGTATCATACCAAGACGTATCAGGAATACCTGGCGGACCTCAAATCAAGACTCCTTCACATCCAGCACTCGACCATCACAGCATGCCACAAGGAGAAGAGTGAGAATGACCAAAGCTTTTCGGCACAGATCGAGCTCTTTCCCATTGTTGCTCTGATCTATCTCGAGAGAACGGCGCGAAACTTCTCTGGCAATTCTATCGAGATCCACGACTGGACAGAGGCGGGCTTCAATCTGCTGACATCAGAGGGAGCATTCCAATGGCCTTTTGCAATCTTCATATTGGGTCTCGAAGCACGGTCGGATCAGCAACGCGTGAGGATCTTAGAAGTCTTGGAACGAGCTTCCAGATATTTCTCCCACATGCATGTCCGTGTCATCAACGCGCTCATTCAACAGTCGTGGATCCAAGATGATCTGGCGGATGGAGAGAAGACCGACTATGCTCGGAAGCTCAACTTGATCGTCAGCGTCAGCAAAGCTATTCCAAGCTTTTGCTAGTCCACATGGCGCGACAATGTCACCAGCGGACTCGAATTTAGGCGCATGCGTTGATACTTGATATCTTCTCACGTGGTGCTGCGCTATGCTGGCTAGCCTCACTTGCTGACCTACCCCTGCTGATGACTGGTCGTCTAATTTTCGTAAAACAGCCGTTGACTACGGCATTGCCGGCATTGTCCCCGGCTCATGGGAGCAGCGAAGCACCAGGGTCTTCAATTATCATTGCCGTCGAAGATTCGAAACCACAGCAACACACATTCCATGGCCCAAGCAAGCATTCTAGCTCAAGTGGCAAGGAGCCTGGTCTATCGGATGTGGACGTTGATTATGAAGCAATCCTGACCAATATCGCCCAACTTTCATATTGTGCCGGCATCCACCAAAGATATCACTTGCGATGGCACATTCGTCCGACAGCTCTCAGCTCGGAACGCAGCCCCATATAGCTATCATCGGTGGCGGACTCGGCGGCCTTAGTCTAGGTATTTGTCTGTTGCGTCGGCATGTACCCTTCCACATCTACGAAGCTGCACCGTCGTTTGGCGAGATCGGGACAGGCATCATGTGTGGTCCACATGCGGTCAATGCCTTACGACTGATATCGCCGAACCTGTTGACAGCTTTTCACGAACACGCCACCACAAATCAAGACGAATCGGACCTATGGCGATGGGGAACCTTGCGCTTCGGCATGGATGGCCGCGCAGACCAAGAAGTGAAAATGGGTGATGTCGAATGGGAGGTCTTTCCAGACGACATTGTGCTGGAGCGACTGAAGCTATGTGGCACTAAGGGCATGAGCTCGATACACAGAGCGCGATTTCTTGACTCCGTGATCAAGCTGATACCGAAAGACAAAGCAAGCTTCAGCAAGGTCTTGCATAGGCTTGAGCAACATGATGACGGTGTACACTTGTACTTCGCGGATGGAACTGAAGTCACCGCAGATGCAGTAGTCGGTTGCGACGGCATCAAGAGCAAGGTCCGAGCCAGCATCATGAACTCGATGGGAAAGAGTGTCGAGCCACAATATGCTGGAGAATATGGATATCGAAGTCTGATTGACATCTCCGTGGCCGAGAAACTTCTTGGTCCGAGCCTAGCTGGCAACCTGAATCTGTGGGAGGGTCGAGGCGCCTACTTGATTCATTACCCAGTTGAGAAGGGCAGAATGGTCAATGTTGTTGGTGTGGTCCGAGATACTCAGATTGGCGAAGACCAGTCCTACGAAAAGCTGGCGAAATCTGTGCCGCGAGAAATCATGCACCATGATTTCGAGGGCTGGGACCCCAGAGTACAGACATTACTTCAAGAGTTCAAGACGTCAGATCAATGGAGTTTGTGGGATCTCATACACGAAGAGAAATATTTTGACGGTCGAATTTGCATCCTAGGCGATGCTGCACATGCTTCCGTGCCACACCTTGGAAGTGGAGCTGCGGTGGCCATCGAGGACGCATATATTCTCGGCAGCTTGCTTGCGGATTCGGGAGCATCTGCAAACACGCTAGCCGTATTCACAGCATACGATGCGGTGCGAAGACCTCGAACACAAAAGCTGGCAGCGAAGTCGCGCGAAGCTGGACTGAAGCACACGCTATCCCTACCGGGAATCCTTGATGACAGTACTGCACTGAAAGGCTATTCGGAACAACAGTACAGATGGTTATGGAAGTTCGATCTTGAACATCAGCTTCACGAGGCACGTCGCATGGTAGCTGGTCTTCGAGAACGACCGGAACAAGCTTAATTTCGCTTGGGCTTGCATGGAATGGCAAGATAGAACTGGCGTAGACTCATTCAATTCATCAATGAGCGGGTGCTATCTAAAGTGGACTCGCTACACAGGAATTAAGTCCCGTTGGTGATGACTCATTTCATGCTGATTTGCATTCTAGAGCGAGTCGCATTGTTGCCCTTGAGCTGTCGTCGCGATCAAATGGGCCCCGTCTCATCCAGGTTATCATGCGGCTTGTTTCGCGAGCGGTCAAGAGAGATCCCTACCCTCCGCAAACCATCACATTTTGCGACTGTGCTAGTCATAGACCACGCGTCGCCTTCGAGCACCTCTCACCACACTTTGTACTCCTCGGGAACGACAAAGTCGTCGATAGACATCGGTGGGGCACTCGCTCCATTAGCTGTCGTCTTTGTCGTCTTCGCTATGCCTGGCTTGCCATCTTCACCTTCGTCATCACTATCATCCTCATCTTTCTTCCTGCGGGACTCTGCTTCCGCAACAATGGTCGCAAGCATGATCCACAACGTGTAGACAGCATCGTTACCAGCATTGTGGAGATTCCAGCCAGTAAGGCCAAACTCAGCAAGAATGCCACCAACGCCTCGAGCTTGCGCCTCTTTCTTGTGAGCGCGATAGAGTCCAGCGGTGTCCATGTATTCGCGAAGGTTGAGCAGGTTCTCTGGATCGTAGCCGAGTGTGCGGAGATAGCCAACGTCAGAGGCGGGGTTGTGGCCTAGGAAGATGATATTGCGTTTCTCCTGCTTGCCGTCGTTTGCGTTATCGCCGCTCTCAGAAAGCTTGTTCCACGAAGCATCAATCTCTTCTTGCGTGAGCTGTTTAGAGAACGGCTCCTTGAAGCATGAGGCCACGGCGTGACATGCATCCTTCAAATCGATGAACTCGGTGGTGCCGAAGTCCTTCTCGAAACGATCTGGACAGCCAATGACGAAGTCCTTGTTCTCGTAGATCATGTGCTCGTTGATGCGGAAGTGACGGGCGCGTATCTTCTCTCTCCAGTTTTCGCCGAGGCTGCCAGGCGCCATGTTCCTAATGTCACGCGTGTCGAGTGTGGCAATGCCTACTTCAGTGATGATGGAATGGCTACGCTCCCAGGCCTCGAGGTCTACGCAGATGATGATTACGTCCTCCTCGAGCTGGTACGGAGGGGGCTCGGTAACACTAATTGGAGGCACAATTTCGGCTAGTCATCATGGTCAGCATGAAGGCTGGTTATCGTACCATCAGATAGGCGAATACTTACCTTTCGAGCTCCGCTGCTTGGTCAAGCCGAAGTATCGCTGAGCCCGCTTGAGCTGCTTCGTAAGGTTGCCCTGGATGACCACTCTCTCCTCTCTCTTCTTATTCTTGCTCTTCGACTTCGCTCGATTGAGGTCAATTGCACTCTCGCAGACATTGTTGAAGTCTGCAATATCCTCATCGGTTGGAGCGCGAGTTGGCTCAGGCTCGCCGCGTGGGAATGTAAATGGTGCCTGCGCAGGCACGTATCTGAGCATCTTGTCGTAGTCATCGCGGGACTTGCACCGTCCTAGGTACCGCGGAAGCAGCCGAGGGTGGTTTGGAAATGGCGTGACCAATTTGATGTACCTGAAGTACGACTCTCTGGGGCCGATATTCAGTGTTGGGAACCTGGCTGCCACATCCTTCAGCAAATCTACAAATTGCTCCTCACGGACGAAGACGATGGGCTTGTCAGATGGCTCGAGATGCCAGACGTAGAAGCTTCTCGCAGTCAGCAAGTCTGTACAGGTCAGCGGCATTGATGAAGACTTACAGATCCCATTCCCGTGACCAGAATTGTCCGTTATCGAAGAAGGCAGAAGCCACGGCTTGTGAGTGAGCCTTGGGCACATATTTGTATGGGTACTTGGCGATCGGTAGGATCGGGCAGAATCCTTCTCCGGACTTCGTGACTTCCATGAAGCGCATCTGAGGTCCAAGACGAGTATTTTGTGGCGGCTTCATTCCAGCTTGATTGACCTTCTTGCTGTTTTGCGAGGTGTCTTCCTCGTCACTTCCTACAGGCTCGATGCCTATTGGACAGCCAGCCTCGGAGTCGTCGCTGTCGAGTGCTGCCTGATCATCAATGGTCAAGTGTGAGAAAGACGTTTCGTCAGGTGTGAGCTGTCCATGCTCCATCTTGATCGTGCTTTGTGGAACAGCGTCAGTAATTGAGCGGCTGTCCTCGATCTGCGTTGACGTGCTCGGCTCTCTGGTGTTGCTGGTATCTTCAGCTGGTGGAGTCGTGACTGCAGCAGGCTTGGGCTTGTCTGGTAATTTGTCGAGATCGTTTTTGATCGCAGCTTTGAAGCGATCCAATCTTGACGGTGCCATTTTGACCAGACGCAAAGGTGGGCGGTTGTATGCGGAATGTGTCGTTGCCGAATCAGCTCTGGTGTGAAGTGAGGTGGGTCGATGCCTTGCTAGGCAAATTGTGATGGAAGGTGCAAATGTGAAGTGATCGTGATTACCTTCCTTGAAGCACGCAATCAATCGTGTGTGAAGTCGAAAGTCTCAGAGTACCTAGGCAAATAAGAAAGTACTTGAAGATCATAGCAAAGTGAAGGACTTCGATGGCACTGGTTTTGTTTGCTTCGCTTCGAGACGGTCTGCATCGGGCACTGGTGGCATTGAGCAAGACAGCCGATACCTGGCGTCAATGATCGGCGACGCTGTGAGTTGACATCAGATGTCGCCTAGGATGAAAACGCTGGAAGATGAAGTCGAAGGCAAGAATCGGTGTCGAAGAAGGCCCACTAGCCTCGCACGTGACGCCTCAATCGGGAAATTTGGTATCACGAATCAGCCTCGCAGGATCTGAATGGTCCATCAACGCGGTGGATATCTTTCTAGTAGTGGAGAGATCTGTGGAGAATGCTTCGTTACCATTGGAATCGTGCACATCATGCGAGGCAGGAGGTAGGAAGTCGCGCCTTCGCAAAAAATGCGATCGCGCCAGTCTCACGATGAGACATCGCGTGGCAACGTTCTCCAACGACAAATCGGCGCGTTCTGCGCAAATGCAAAGATCACCGTCATTTCATTCAGGCAGGGCGTTCGCTAAAACCAACGTTGTCGCTTTGTAGTCGTGATGCTACGAATTTAGGTCCAGAAGTTCGAGAAGCTGATATGGAGGTGGCCATCACAGAGTAGGCATAGCTCGAGTCTTGAGGGAAATGAGGAAGAAGTAAAATCCCCGTCGTGTCAGATTTGGCCGTGATGCTAGTCAGCGATCTTCAGCAGTTGCTGTTTCGTATTGTAGTGCAAAGCAGTGAATAGATACAAGCGCTACGGGACTGTCAAGATGTCAGAATGAGTCGCGTACACAGTTCCCGTACGGATCGTGTCCGCCAGTCAGTCAAGACGGCGGGCGCGATTGGCGCTATGGAGCTGTCTTTGGACAATTATTTATCAACGGTCTCGAGATGAAGCTCGTGCCACTGGACGCCAGGCTGCTCAAAGTTAGTCGCCGTCGAGTTGTCGGATCCGATTGGCTGTGGTGATCAAGCCTCTTCCAGACTGGCCGACAAGGGGTGACCTGTGCGTTGAAGAGCGTCTCCTTCGTGCTCGGCCTCCTCCATCAATCTCATCTTTGCTGGCTGTCGCGGTCTCACATTCATTCGACTTCTGCATTCTTGTCTCCTTCGTATCCAGCGACGCGCAGACGCCACAACAGCGTGCTATATCTTCAAAATCACTCGGATCGGGCCTCGATTGACAGCTCCCGTCGACGTGCATTCATGATCTGCCTCCTGCAGGGAAACCCACCTCCCCAGCGAATAAGAAATCCCACAGCACGCTGAGAGGAGGCCGTCTCCAAAACCTTCGATCGCTCTGCAGTAGACGACGCTACACTGTCAATTCCGCCGAGAGAGAATTCCCCGCTTGCGCCTCCGACCTCACCTATGGCATTTCACTGCCGCTGAAGAAGTCACGTCCCGCTTGCTGCTCGACCTTCAATTGGCACGCGAGACGTGACACAACGACGCACCACCCACCCGGCGCCCGCTCTCCGTGTGCGACTCCATCTTCTGCTGTCCATCCTAGAATAGATCGCCGAGACATATTCTCGAGGCGGCTGGGGACTTCTTCCACGGGCATTCTTCGTATACTTTTGAGCAACTGAGCTTGCTATTTTCATACAAAATGGCCACAGTCTCTGCGACGCACCAAATACGCCCAATCACTCCTCCCAGCAGCTCTCATGGAGGCGGCTCGTGGGATTATGAGAATCAGGTGCGCATTTCCGAGACTCCATCTTCTCTGGCGAATCGACTTCATCATACGTGCACATTGAGATGCACGCATTCTCACCGAACATCGGCTAACATATTTACTACGTACAGCAATCGGCATATGCGGACGACAAAGCGCAGCAGCGGTCAAACACGTTCGACTCCAGACAGCCACTGTCCCAAAATGTGAACGGCAATCGCAAGATGTCCTACGGCTCCGACACGCATGCACGCTCGATACATGGTGCAGAGAACGAGTACGCAGGGTCACGCAAAGGCAACCAAGTGCGCAAGAAGACGAGCATCCGACACGACAGCGAGTCAGACGCCTCATTCGACATGTACAAGACCACCTCAGGCACTCGGAGCATGACCAATGGCATCGACAAGAGTGGGAAGAGAAAGCCAAGCAACGCGAAGCTGCGAAGTTTTGAAGATGATGAGGACAACTGGATCCATCGAGACAAGCTTGCGCAAATTGAGAGCAGGGAGTTGGAAGAGGCGGGATTTCCTGTTGCACGCTCAAGCCGCGCTGGAAGCAGGTCTGCCGCTGGGGGCTCATACAGCAGGCAAGAGGAGTATGACATCGACCCCGAATACGAGGAGTACAAGACGCCGAAGAATCACGACATAAAGCGCCAGCGTGTCGCATCCCCACCACAACACGATGAGGATGTCTTCGACTTTGAACTGCGGACGCCAGAAGAGGTCGCTGCTGAGCATGAGGCCAGGCAATACTTCCACTCGCCGCCAACGAAGGCGAATGGAACGCGGATACCCATGCCGAAGCAGAGCCCTGTCCCAGTACCGTCCATCATCATGGAGCGAGATTCTCCCTTGGCACGGAGCAGAGCAAGCAGCGGCACTGGCATCCCTGAGCTGCGACCTCGCAGTCGTAGTGTCAACTCAGCAGTGTTGCTTGATGATGAGATCCCACGCACGCCCGTCGACGCACGAAGACCATCGGCTTCGGACGACTCGCCTGGCTCGTCACCACCAAAATCAAAGATGGCGAAGACGCCAGGCTCGCGCAAGACCTCCGCCCAACGCAATGCCTCGGGGACATCAAAGTACCGCACATCGTCACAGCAGAATCGCGCTTCTCCTGAGAAACGACCAGGCACTTCTGGTGGGCGACCAAGCACATCGCACCGACCTGAAGGCGATCCACCATGGCTCGCGTCCATGTACAAGCCCGATCCTCGATTGCCTCCTGATCAGCAAATGCTGCCTACACACGCGAAGAGAATGGCGCAAGAGAAGTGGGAGAAGGAAGGCAAGATTGGCACAGCTTACGATCGCGAGTTCAGGCTGCTGAACACAGAGGAGATTGAGCGGCCCCTGGATTTGAGCTTTGACAAGCCTGCTCCAGAGGAGAAGAAAAAGCCGGACACCCTACAGCCTGGTGGTAGTACATGGCCATTAGGCAGTCCGCTTGCAAGCCCGACGTCAGAGCGTCCTGGAACGAGTGGCACGGGCAGATACTCGACGATGCCAAAGATCACAAGCCAGCAAGCGCCGCCCACACCGAGCGTAGAGAAGCCGCAGGAACGGCTAAGATTGCCTGAGCCTCAGGAAGAAGAGAAGGAGAAGAAGGGCTGTTGCTGTATTGTCATGTGAGGTGGCTTCACAGCCGTCATCCAAACCATGGCCATCATGCCCTGCATTCTCCGCATCGGTCGAGCGACTGCCGCATCACGCTATAAGAGCATGACATTGTTCTCATTTGTTTTATTAGCATCGCTTGAGGGCTTCCAGTGATCATTTGGACCCTCGAAGCGTCGGATCGACCGACCATCGAAAAGCTTGCTCAGGTTGTCACGGGCATATCACCAATGTGCATTCTCAAAGTAAGTCTGCCCAAGACTTGGAGTTCCAGGGAGTTCCACGCGGGCAGTTTCTGATAGCGTTCTTTGCAAAAGGCGAACAGGACGGCGGACCATTGCTACAGCACCACTTTTCAAATTCTTGCAGGCCACTCCACGCTTCACTTCACTTCACTTCAATACATCTGCACAGCGTTCACGCACGTTTTGAGCAGGCAGAAGACCCTGCCGATAGCACGACCTTCGATTCTAGATATCCCCAACCATACTTCATTGTTTGCTTTGTTTGTTTGCGTGCTGGCTTGCTGTAGGGACTTCTTTTCGTTGCGTGTGGGTATTACTTGGGTCATTATCATGAGTAGACTGGGAGGATTGATTGGTGGTGATGGAGTAGCAGCATGGCAAGACGGCAGGAAGGGCATGTACATACCAAACTCGAGACAAGGAGCAGAGAAGGAGTGGAAAGAATGAGAAACAGATTTACAGCATTTATCTTGATGCCAGATTATGAGCACTCCCATAGCAAGAGCATGGACAGAGAACCAAGTCCGTTCGAAGTGCTCTTCCATACTTCCTCGCGTCTACTGAGGGACTGCTCGATAGGCCAATGACACAAGCATCATATACTGGGCAAGGTTGGGATCAAAGTGCTCGCTGATGGCACGGACATGTGAGAAGCAACAGTTCGAATGCTCCAATATCCAATACGCTTCAAGATGACATATTGCTATTCCGGCTTCTGGATGATCCAGCAGAGTTCGACGAGCAGATGAGCAGGCGTAGCTCGGACAAATGTTCTGAATATCAGCGCATATGGTTGAGCTGGATCTTTAGATCCATCGAAGCACAATCAGAGTGCCTGGGTCGACACACCATGCCTTCTGCTTTCATTCATAGCATCGTGTCTTGTTCGAGTCGACGTCCCTGGATTCTTAGCCCCATGCGAGAGATAATGCGGGCACACAAATATAGACACCGCTGGCGTGAAATTTGGCACAGTCTCAAGATGGACATTTGAAGGAATATGATCTGAACTCCTCGTGCCTGTAACTGTTTGACCTCGCCTGAGTTTATGTGATAGGCATCGAGGTTGTACGCGGACAACAATGACATCACATCTGGAAAGTGGATGAAGCAAAAGTATTGAATGAGGGGCAAATGTGTAGCATCAACAGCAACATTGTTCTAGCGTAGATAGTGGAGCATCAGCATGGAGACTTGGAGTCGGTTTTTGCCTCTCAGACAAAATCGACATGCGCGAAATAGTCTTTTGAGCCTCTCAAATGATTCTTGTGCGGCCGAGATTTGATGGGCATGGAAAATCTGCATGCCAGAATCCCTGCATCCTCGACGTCGTGGCAACGGATCAGCGAGTCCAGTTCACTTGTTTGCAGCAGGAAGCAGAACTAGAAGGGCTTTTTGACCAATAAAGTGGATGGCAATGGACAAAGGTCTCCATACTGAGGTGCCTTGCGGAGTTTAGAGCTGCCCAGCTAGGTGGTTACCCTACCTGGACATCGGCTGTTGACGGAGTCATAGCACTTTTTCACCTTGCGACAGCCCATTTTTCATGTAGTACAAGGCAACAAGGCACGCATGCACACAGATCTGTAACATTCAAATAGCTTCTGCCGCCCTCACACACCCAGCTTTTCTTCCCCGTCCTTGCACACCTAAACCAAGCGTTTAATCTGCAAAAAACTCATCGTGAGTCTCGAGTACGCATCAATACGACCCTCTCTGATACCAAATAGCTCGAAACCAGAAACTCACATCAATCTTTACTTCGACAGTCAAAATCTTTCACCATGGGGTAAGTTGCTTCTCAACGTCTGCGTCGTGCGCTCGCGCAAAAACATCACAACGAATCCAGAACTAACACAACGACCACAGTAAGGAGAAGACTCATATCAACGTCGTCGTTATCGGCCACGTCGACTCCGGCAAGTCGACCACCACCGGTCGTAAGACATCCCACTTCCACGTCAATACGCACGCAGCAGCTCACAGTATGACACAGACTTGATCTACAAGTGCGGTGGTATCGACAAGCGTACCATCGAGAAGTTCGAGAAGGTAAGGCACACCCATCTCTGACGAGCACAGATCCCGCGTTGGGCAGCAGTCGAAATTTTCGTGTTGCCACCTTATCTGGCGCACACAACAGACGATGGAGGGGTACTTTGGCGGGGTCACTTTTTTTTCTCGCTTGACTCACGCACAAGCCACCGGCGCTTGAGCCAACACGCAACCTCAAGCCGTCGGACTTGGTAGCGTGCAGCTCGCAGAAGTCCCCGCCGTCGCCCTATGCACTCCATCCGCACTCTGCAGCTGCCCTGCGCCGGATCTGAGCCTTGTCAACACCGCTCACCCTCACCGACACCCCGCTGACATCATGCACAGGAAGCCGCCGAGTTGGGCAAGGGCTCCTTCAAGTACGCCTGGGTGCTCGACAAGCTCAAGGCCGAGCGTGAGCGTGGTATCACCATCGATATCGCCCTCTGGAAGTTCGAGACCCCCAAGTACTATGTCACCGTCATCGACGCCCCAGGTCACCGTGACTTCATCAAGAACATGATCACGGGTACCTCCCAGGCTGACTGCGCTATCCTCATCATTGCTGCCGGTACTGGTGAGTTCGAGGCTGGTATCTCCAAGGATGGCCAGACTCGTGAGCACGCTCTTCTCGCCTACACCCTCGGTGTCAAGCAGCTCATCGTCGCCATCAACAAGATGGACACCACCAAGTGGTCCGAGGAGCGCTTCAACGAGATCATCAAGGAGACCTCCAACTTCATCAAGAAGGTCGGCTACAACCCCAAGCACGTCCCATTCGTGCCAATCTCCGGCTTCAACGGTGACAACATGATCGAGGCCTCCACCAACTGCCCATGGTACAAGGGCTGGGAGAAGGAGACCAAGGCCAAGGCCACTGGCAAGACCCTCCTCGAGGCTATCGATGCCATCGACCCACCATCCCGCCCAGTCGACAAGCCACTCCGTCTCCCACTCCAGGATGTCTACAAGATCGGTGGTATTGGCACTGTACCAGTCGGCCGTGTCGAGACCGGTGCTATCAAGGCCGGCATGGTCGTCACCTTCGCCCCAGCTGGTGTCACCACTGAAGTCAAGTCCGTCGAGATGCACCACGAGCAGCTCGCTGAGGGTCTTCCAGGTGACAACGTCGGCTTCAACGTCAAGAACGTCTCCGTCAAGGAGATCCGTCGTGGCAACGTCGCCGGTGACTCCAAGAACGATCCACCAAAGGGTGCTGAGTCCTTCAATGCCCAGGTCATCGTCCTGAACCACCCTGGCCAGGTCGGTGCTGGTTACGCTCCAGTTCTTGACTGCCACACTGCCCACATTGCCTGCAAGTTCTCCGAGCTCCTCGAGAAGATCGATCGCCGAACTGGCAAGTCTGTCGAAGCCTCCCCCAAGTTCATCAAGTCTGGTGATGCTGCCATCGTCAAGATGATTCCATCCAAGCCAATGTGCGTTGAGGCTTTCACCGAGTACCCACCACTTGGCCGCTTCGCCGTCCGTGACATGCGTCAGACCGTCGCCGTCGGTGTCATCAAGTCTGTCGCTAAGGTCGACAAGGTATGTTCTACACATCCCCTCACTTCATCATCAACAGATGCTAACAACATCACCAGGCTGGCAAGGTCACCAAGGCTGCCCAGAAGGCTTCCAAGAAATAGATGCCTTGGCCATGGAATCAAAGGTGTAATACGCGGCTGCGTTGGTCACCTCTGCTCGCGGAGGAGTAACATCCTCGTCGCGGTCTGAAGTTGACAAGATGCATCTGCGGGTTGCATTATGGGTTGCATTGGTTGTAAGCGATATCCCACGATTGTGCATCTATTCCTCCACGTCTACGAACGAGCATACGATCCACGGTCACATGGGTCTATCGATGCTTTTCACACACAAAATTCTTCACGAACAACACGATTCTATGCGATGTGTTAATGGAGATTACTTTTCATTTGTCAATGACGATGCGATGGCTGGGATGACTGGCAAAATACTGATGCGAAGGATGGAGTCGTCTGCTTCCTTGAGAAGAGGGGACAGCTCCGAGATAGATTCCTTTTCACTTCTAGCTACGGCAACAATCACAATAGAAGCGAGTGGTTTTCTACAAAACACATTCTCATGTACCATTTTCTTTTTTTCATGCAAAGTGCTCTGTGATGCATTTCGTCATTACGGTCTGTGCGGACATGAATCGCGGAGAATGAGGCGCAACCCGCGCCAAGCATCGCAAGTCACATCCGAGCTTCACGGTCGTGTGCCCGCCATCTTCAATCACGCGCATGCTGCTTAGCTTTTGCGCCGCCCCCTTATGATACAGTCATCTATGAACATATGATGAGGTAGCCTAGATCTGAACATCATTCCTTCAAGCTCTAATATCTCTCCTCTGTCCCCATCTCAACTCCGAACCTTAGCCACAGGCCGAGTCATCGACCTCGAAACTCCACATACAAGCAGAAGACGTCCATACGCAGCAAACAAGATGGCGGTCAAGGCGGTGATTCCGTTCCTCGTCGCCATGATGCTGCTCACAGGAGTATGCAACACACTTCTCACCAAGTATCAGGTCAGTTCGGCTCGCATCCCATCGCTTATCAGCAGCGACGGCAAGATGCATATACTCACAGCGATACACAGGACATGGTCTGCGTGCGCAACTGTGATGCCAAAGATCCGAAGAAGCGACACAACTTTGAACAGCCCGTGATCCAGACATTGCAGATGTTCATCGGCGAGATGGGCTGCTGGCTCGTTATCGGCGTTTTCTCCCTCATCGCCCGCTACAACCGCACATCCTTCGCCGTGAACAGGCGCAAAGCTGCTCTATCGAATGGGCGGAGCCACCTGTCCACTCCAGCCGTGGAGACGGATCCGCTGCTTGTGCAGGACGAGGAGGATGCGGCCAGCGAGAGCAGCTTCGATGAGCACGAGGATCCGCTGGCTGCGAGTATGACGCTGAGTATGGAGGGGAGACGACCGTTGAAGGGCTGGAAGGTGGCATACTTTGCGCTGCCGGCTTGCTGCGATATCGCGGGCACGACGCTCATGAACGTGGGTCTGCTGTTCGTGGCGGCGAGTATCTACCAGATGACGCGTGGTGCGCTGGTGCTGTTTGTCGGTCTCTTCAGCGTCATCTTCCTCAAGCGCTATTTGGGCTTGTACAAGTGGTTTGCGCTGTTCGTCGTCGTGGCTGGTGTTGCGCTCGTCGGCCTTGCTGGCGCGATTGAGAAGCAGCACAAGGCCGTCAGCACGCTACTCGTTGATGCGGTGTGGAGTCTCGGAGGCAAAGAGGTCGAGATCAGCGAGGTTTCGGCTGCGGTACAGACAGTCATCGGCGTATGTCTCATCGCAGCTGCTCAGATCTTCACCGCAACGCAGTTTGTCCTTGAGGAGAAGATCATGGCGGACTATGCCATTGAGCCGCTAAAGGCAGTCGGCTGGGAAGGCGTCTGGGGCTTCCTTGTCACCGCCATTGGCATGGTCATCTTGCACTTTGTGTATGGCAACACACCAAAAGGCAAGGGCGGTTACTTTGATGCAAGAGAGGGATTGTACGAGATCACGCATTTCCGATCGATTGCTGTGAGCAGCATTCTCATCATGATCAGCATTGGGTGTGTACCTTCCTTCCCATCTCCTTCACAATCATTTGCTAATGTATGATTACAGCGGCTTCAACTTCTTTGGCCTCTCTGTCACACGCTCCGTCTCCGCAACCAGCCGCAGCACAATTGACACATGCCGCACACTCTTCATCTGGATTGTCAGTCTGGGTTTGGGCTGGGAGAGCTTCAAGTGGTTGCAGGTCGCAGGCTTTGCTTTGTTGGTGTATGGCACGTTCTTGTTCAATGATATTGTCAAGCCGCCGATGAAGGCTTGTGTTAGCCGGGAAGAGGCTGAGGACTGAGTGTTCGATGGCATAGGCGAATCTACCACCTGTACATAAGCACTTACTGTTTTGAATTGAAGCGCTGCTAGACTGTTCTGCGTCGACCACTATGGATACCAAGCGCAACAATGGACTTCGGGAGCTCCTGCTGCAAGAGCTTGGATGAATGGCTACCTTATGCTTCAGTCACGCCACTGCATCCTGCTCCTTCTCCTGCAAGATGTCCAAGTCTAAGTGAGCAGTCACGACTACGAGGAAGGTGCTGCCAACAAGCAGTTGCAAAGTCGCGGAGGGAACATCTCTCCCTCGACCTCTTCCTGCATTGCAAACAAAAGCTCATCAACATCAATAGCAACAGCAAAGAAACCGTGTCACCATTATGTCGCATTCTTCTCACCAGTCGCCTAGAGGCAAGCGCAAGAGCCAGGCCGAGTTCGACAGCGGCTCTGGTGGTTGGCAAAGTTCTGCCAGTGCCAACAAGCGTCGGGGCCTCACGATGATGCCGTTTTCTTCCCCACTGTCATCCGGACGCAAGCGAAAGAGCCAGGGCAAGTTCGCAAGCGGCTCTGAT